>JBBPBX010060856.1:0-21304 GCA_038048925.1 Garcialebias charrua
ATTTACAGATTAGAAAACATATGTTAAAATCTGAATATTATTTTAAAAGTATGTAGTTACAAACTTTTATTAAATCACTCATCATGACTCCAACATTAAATCTACAAGTGCAGGATGTGGAGTCGAGTGATAATCGTGTTTCTTCACTGCGGCGTTTCTTACTGAGCTGCAGCTGCTGTGTTCTCCTCCTCGCTGTCCTCTCTGCTTCTCTCCCAAAGCCCCGGTCATGGAAGTGGAAGGGACAATTATTCCACTGGAACAATGCAGGTACAGCTCATTTTTAACCACTGTTTGATGCTGGCTCTTGAATATTCTGAGGTTTAAAACGCCGGCTACAACCGAGTGTTAGCTTTAAGGCTAACTCGGTTAGCCACGAACTCTGGCATTAAAATATAAAAAACTAAGCGCTCTATTGTACCTGCTATTCACTGGACACAACGGCACACAACAAATCTCTCTTGTTGTACCAGTAGCTCGCAGATAATTTACCTTTTGTGTCTTTTACATGGTCTAGTTCTAGAAGCTACCGCTAACAACAACAGTAGTAGATGAGAGCCGGAAGTGAAGCATGTGAGTCATATTTTAACGGAAGTACGTCACCACTACCCGTGGCATATAGGCTATTAAATGAGCCGTACAGTGATGAAAAAGTCAGATGTAAATCACATGAGCGTTCAGACTGCAGTCGCTTCGAAAACATCAAATATATATCCGATTTAAAACCACATACTGAAACGGCCTGGGTCGGATTTGAAAACATCAAATTTGTTGCGTTCAGACTCTCATAAAAAAATCGGATATGGGTCAGATGGGGCAAAAAAAAAATCGGATTTGGGTCGGATTTGCCTGCAGTGTAGGCTACGTTCACACTGCAGTCTCCCTGTGATGGACTGGAGACTTGACCAGGGTGACCCCTGCCTCTTGCACAGTGATGGCTGGATATGGGCATTGGGCACCAGTAGCACCCATGACCCAAAAAAGAAAAGAAGCAGGTAAAGATGATGGACATATGGATGGATGGATGGATTTTGCCCGTGTGCATTAGTTTGTCTGTCTTTTCTGTATGTTAGCAAATTATATTAAGAACCAATGGACAATTTTAAACAAAGCTCTCAAAAAATACTCTTTGGATGTACATCTACAACTGATTAACTTATAAAGTCAACCCAGTTTAAATACCGTAACTGCCACTTGGCTACTTGGTGAGGTTTCCTGCTAATGTGGAGAAGGAGGACAAGGCCAGACATTACAATACAAGAGCAAGAGGAGCACAGAGGGAACAGAAAAAGGTGACTCAGAATGCTGAACCAGTACAAGAAAGTTCATCAGAGTCTGAAGAAGAAATCAGCTACTCAGTTCCTTGCCTACCGCCTGTCTTGACTGGGCACCAGGATATTACACAGCAACAGATGTTTTGGCCAGATGATCAGCCTCCCAAAGTCGATTCCAGTATGTCAAATGGAGAAGAGGACGAGGATCCAGCAACTGAACTCCCTTCAGTATTGTAGTTTTGTGAGGAGACCTCTGACCCACAACGAGACCCTGTGGTGGACACAGAGTTGGAAGAGGGATACATCTCTGCTTCTAGCACCTCAGCTGTAGATGATGAGGCATCTTACAAGATTTTAGGAAAAAGGAGAGTAAAGCCTGTTATACGCCTCAGCTATGATAAGCTTGGACAGCCCACAGATAGACCAGTTTCCATATTTTACAGAGGCATGTTGATCCAGATTAGTTCTACAAACATCAAATGTCAAAAGTAGCAGTAGAATGTAATGTATTGTAGCTATTGTTCAGTTAAGCTGTGGTTATTTAAGTCTGATGGGGACATTCAGACGATTAAGGTGGGGGAGGATGTAGCCCTGCTGAAATTGATCATAACTGGGAAAACTTTTATTTGACCACTTCTATGTAGTAATCTGTCCAGTATGTGTTTTTATTTTATTTTGCTAAGATAGTTTTTGTAGAAAAAACAAACAAACAAAAAAACAGACAAAGTGCAGCCCAAAAACCCCTTATGATGAGTACAATTAATGGACTAAGTTTTCCCTCGCCCGGACGCGGGTCACCGGGGCCCCACTCTGGAGCCAGGCCCGGAGGTGGGGCACGCTGGCGAGCGCCTGGTGGCCGGGCTTTTACCCATGGAGCCCGGCCGGGCACAGCCCGAAGAGGAGACGTGGGTCCCCCTTCCCATGGGCTCACCACCTGTGGGAGGGGCCAAAGGGGTCGGGTGCAATGTGAGATGGGTGGTGGCCGAGGGCGGGGACCCTGGCGGCAGAGGCGGCTCCAGGGGGGAGCTAGGGTGTGCTATAGCCCCCCCCTGGAAAAGTCACAGCACCCCCTTAGCACCCCCAAGAAAATATCAGATTATTTCTATTTCTATCCGGTAGGACTGGAAAGCACCTTGCATGGTAGTCTGCCGCTACCGGTGTATGAATGTGTGTAACATTCAATGTGTGTAGCGCTTTGAGATTTTCACTAATGAAAAGCGCGTTATAAAAATTGAATTCATTATTATTATTATTATTATTTTCTTTTTCATCTGAGTTAATATTCTTTAACATGTGGTTGTTGTGATATTTTCCTCACAAAACACAACTAATTAAAAAAAAAAATCAGTGATTATATCGAGTAAAAAAACAACAACAATCTGATCCACCAGCTGAAGCCCACAAAGATGAGTGATGCTCTCAACACTGACCCAGTAAGGAGCAGAAACTGGTGACATGATGCCTCTCTGGTTATGCCATTTTTAGCTAATACAACTTGATAAATCATTTCCTTTCTTGCAGTGTTAATAAATGATTTTATCTGATCACTTTAAATAACTACTTTTGACCAAAATCCAAAATAAACTTTATTAAAATAGCCTCACTGCATCTAAATTCATGCGCGTATAAAACTGAAATAATCCTTGCTCCTGCTCAAAGAGTTAATTTTGCCTTAGACAAGAGAATTAAGCCTTGACTGATTTATTATTATTGCTTGTTTATTATTGTTGTTGATTTTTAGTTTGATTATTTTTGTAATAAAACTTAAAAGACAACTTTATTCGGATGATTATTCATTTGTTCTGGTATAGAACTCCCTGTAATAACATATTCACCCTTTACTAATCAGAATCAGTCAGAAGTGGAAAATATTGATTAAGTTGTTGTTTGTCAGTAAACTGACCNGGTATGAGTTGAAAGTCTACCCAGGGAAGTAATATAAAATAGAATAGTTGAACTCAGGGCGCTAGCCTAGTGGGAGATGGTAAAGGAAGCGCTACCCATCACATCATGTTCACCGGCTCGGAGGTAAGAAGCCCGACAACAAGCGACCTCGGCCAATTGTAGCTACATTTGAGCACTTTAAAGATAAAGAGCTGGTCAGAAGTTGGGGTAGAGAGCTGCGTGGGACGGACTTGTGTGAACGATACATTTCCTAAATAGATCCTCGATCAGAGGCGAGTTTTGTTCCCAATCAGGAAGAAATACATGTCTGAGGGCATCAGAGCTACGGTGGCTGTAGATAAACTTTATATTAACGGTCAGCTGTTCAGGGAACGGGACATCACTCCGTGGCTTTGTTAGAAGGAACAACAGGTTAGTCTAAAGCAGGGCTGTTCAACCGAAGGCCCGCCGGCCAAATCAGGCCTATTAAAGTTAATCAAGTTGCCCATGAGATAATTTGATAACATACAGACACGACGTAGACAAAATCATCACTGTCTGCCTTTGCCTTTTGGCAGTGGTACATTACAAAATGTGATTATAATTGGTTGTGAATATAACTAGCTATTTTGATGTGCAGGTGAGTGAGTCTGTCAGCTTGGGTAGGTTTTGTTTTATGCATTATTACAAAGACATTTCCTCATGCATAATCATATTGACCTTATGAGAGGAAAACACTGCTTGGGGGAAGGAAACAGGGAAAGGAGAAGTGGTAAGAGACGTTAAAGGGTTGGGAGAGAGGGAAGAATGTGGCAGGAAATGAAGTGTATTAAGCCCCCAGTATACTCCCACGTACATCAGTCCGCAGAGGTCCGTGCATACCGGATCAGAGTTAAAGCAGATGCCCGCAGGGCATGTCCGCACAAAGCTAAATTTTTACGACGGCATATGTGCACTCGGTGTGGCACAATTAACCGCCCGGTGACAAACTGTTTTGTATCCGACACCAATGTATTAAATTTCCCTTCTTCATCCCTGATCTGGTCTTTTCTTTTTTTTGCCAAAAGGCAAACAATATCTTCCTCCTCCATTGATGCCATGACTGAAATGGTGAGAAATGAAGGAATTTGTCATGCGCAAATTAAAATCAGATCCAGCGTGGCTGCGGGAGGGTCTGGAGATTTCCTGGTGGGCCGCTCTGATGTGTGGGCTACAGGGCCAGCGCTCCTTGTTTTTTTAATTATTTAGAACTTTTTATTAACAACATATAAACATAGAACAATGCTGCGGCTGGGGATGCCAGCTCTCGTTTTTTTTTTGACCTGTCAATCAATCCGGTAGGCATGTCAGCAAATTACCAATCAGCGACCTCAATTTGTCCCGAAGGTAAATGCTCCTTGTCTGCGGAGCTGCTCTGCATCCACTCAGAGTGGATGCTCGAGCATGAAGTCTCAACCCTCTGCGGACAGTGCACAGTTTCCGCGCGGCTGACTGGACGCGCGAGTACCGTATTTTCTGGTGTATAGGTCGCACCGGTGTATAGGTCGCATTGTCCAATTATCACCAATAGATTGGAAAAATCCCTAGATAGGTTGCACCGGTGTATAGGTCGCACCTACGTTTAGCTCTGCTGCAAATGTCTGCCACAGGAGTGCACAGCAAGGCTTTTAAGAAGATTAACACTTAAAAACAATTATTTGTTTGATAAAAATTATAGCAAATATGTGTCTGAGCTGAACTTTTCCTTAATAAATGAACGTAATTGTGAAATGAGCTGGATTTAAAAATTTGTTTTGCTGAAAGTGATAACAAGCCAGATATAGGTTGCACCGGTGTATAGGTCGCAAGCCTTGAAAAAAACCATAAAAGGTGTGACCTATACACCGGAAAATATGGTATACTGGAGTCTTTAGTTGGGAGACATGATGCAGCAGCCTCAGGCTCAGTTCCAGCCCTGTTTCTGCTGGCACAGAGACGGTTCCAGTTCCTTCTCTGCTCGGCTCTTTCATTATTCACCTTTAACCAGTTTATACCAGGGAGCAACGTGCTACAGGGGTCAGAGGAGGAACAAGAGGTGATAAACCAGACAGGAGAGGAAAGAAAAACAAGTCAACATTTCAATGCCCAGCATTCCTTGAAGGAATAAGTAGTATCCCCAGCAACATGATGTTGTACACAATTTCATCCATCCATCCAAACTCAACAACATCAAATTCTAGTTCAATGACTGTGAAAATAAACAGTTATCACAATTTTTGTGCTTGCTAAGGTCACTTTACTGAAGCAGCCATGTTGAATTAGGTTGATTCTACAAGCTAATCATATGTGTATAATACAGTTTATCAAATTACTTTCATGTCAAATTTTCAGTAAGATCCATTCAGGAATTCAAAAGATATTTTGCTAACAGTAGAAATAGACACACACAATCAGACACAGACGGACACACTACATTCCTTCAACTTCAGGCGAGATTGACTGCAGAAAAGCAATGTAAGATTGAAAACAAAAACAACAAAAAAATACAAGTAGGAAAGAGATGGAGGGAATGGAAACAAGGTGGCAACTCAGGTGGAAATGTGACAATTTGGTGAGAGAAATAAATTTTATATACATTTAATTTGATAAAAACGATATTAAGGTGTCAGGGGAGATAGGAGGGAAGTGGGAAAGATAAATTTGATCTAATCGACAGATTGGACCTAAGGTCTGAGGAGGTAAAACAAACCAAAACAACAATATAAAAAGGTGAAGCAGAAAACCCACATCACCTTGGAGACAGACTGAAGATGTGGATCATGTATTTCTTTGACATTTTTTTCTTAAGCAAACTGTCTTCCTTCCTGTAAATCCCTGAGCCGATCTAAAGATTTCATAATTCAAGGTAATAAATAAGAAAATGAAATAATTTGCTAATAAATGTAAGCTTATATGACAATTTAAAAGAAAATGACATATGACAGGAGGGCAAAAAATTAAATTATTTCGTATCAACACATCAAATAAAATATGCCTAGAATTTCCATGTATGACAGTTTTTGCTTTACATCCTGTAAAAAAAACAATAAATATTAAAATAAAATCACATTTCAGCATAATAAAGCATTTAACTCTGTCCACTTATTCTTTCACAATCTAATAATGTATTCACACCAGAGTTTTATTTGTCTGTTTGTTAGCAAAATATCTCATAAACCGGTAGGTGCATTTGAATTAAATTGTTAGAATGTATTCCCTAGACCAGGGGTCTGCAACCTTTATGATCATAAGAGCCATTTTTATGGGTTCATTCACTAAAATAAGTCTTCAGAACTGCAACAGCATGTTACAACTGTGATTTTCAACTGGTGGCCCATGGGCCACTTTCGATTTGTTAGAGGGGGCTTTTGTGGCCACTAGGGATGACATTATAAAGCTGAAAATATCAAATAATTTTTAACATTTGTTGATATTTTTACAATTTAAGACAAATGTATAGACTATGGGGAGGATAGTTTTTTTAATCAATAAAAACTATGAACTATGCAGACCTATGTGATATTTATAATTGTGGAAAAATTAAGTATAGAAATAAAGTTAAAGTGGGTATGTTTTACTCCTCATATTAGTTCCTATATTCACATATTTGCAAAATAAATGACAGAAAAACAGCTAAAATGAGTCATTTTGTGTTGTTTGTATAACAACCAATACATTTCAGTTTTATGTCAGTTTTGGTCAAAGCTTGAAAGAGCCGCTGCAGAGGGACCAAAGAGCTGCATGTTGCCCCAGAGCTGCAAATTGAAGATCCCTGCCCTAGAAGAACATCTACAACTGATTAGCTTTTAAAGTCAACCTAATTCAAGATTACTGCCATAGCTAATCAAATTAGAAATAATAAGAAATGTCTGTAATGGTCATTTTTACAAATATTGAGCTAGAATGTTGGGAGGTATTAACTGAGAAATATGCCCAACATTTAATTGGAGTATCTGATTCCACATGATTTTTGTTTTAAAGTTTGTTATTAACAGTTCGAATAGACTTGTCTGTCCATTTGTTAGCTACATATCTCATGAACCACTGCAAACATTTGAAGGAAACTCTTAGAAATTAGTCAGTGGATGCACATCTACAACTACTTTGTACCTAACAAAGGGTCAACCTGATTCAAGATGGCCATGCCAGTTGTCACGATCAAAACATTCAAAAAATGGTTGTGTTGAACTTTTGTACAGTGACCTGAGATGACTACTGTTCCGACTTGGCACTATATAAATAAACTGAATTGAATTGACTGTAACTCTTTATTAAAAAATATAGAGATAAAGTTTGTTGTAATAGTTGCAGAGAGTCATACTCAATAACGACTGAGCGCTAACAGATTACATGAAAACTTTGGAATGAAAATTGGCAGGTGGTATAGAATATTTCAATGAATGCCTGTGTTTTATTACTTTAAAATATCTTACTGGAATCAAAATTAGAGTTAAAACATATCAACACAATCACAACACAATCTGTACTTTTAAAAATATTGTTACTTTGACAGGATTCTCTAATTTGGTTGAAAAAGCCTGACAAATAAATTAAAAAAGAGAAACAGATTTAAAACAAACAAACTGTATCAGTTACAAAGTTGTTGAATTCATTGACGTTTTGACTAATTCATTAAGGAAATTATCAAACATGGTGGGAAATTTGTAGGGGAGAAGGCTGAAGAGACAGAAGACGGGAAGGTTGTTGCCAAAGTAATTTCAAAGATTAGATTCACAGACTCATTTACCTTTTTGATCTTACTATTTTTTCATTTATTCATTCATTCATTCATTTTAAAATACAAAAAAATGTTTACAATAAAACACAATTAATAGACAAGTCAAAATGAAAAGAAGCAGAAGAAGAATAAATCTTATGATGTCTGCTCCTTTTTCCCTCAAAATATTTAAAACAAAATTTAATATAAAACAAAAGTAATACTAAAAAGAAAAATACGTCAGCTCAAACAGCAGTTTCTTTAAATTAAATTATACTTGATCATATATCTTCAAAAATCTAGTTTTAACCTTTCTCTTAACACAGAGATCTGATATTTTTAAAGTCATCCTCTAAACCATTCCATAAACCTATCCACAATATTCCTGAAGGTGGCACTGTATTTGCGATTATGGGACTTACTTCCGTTTTGAACCCGGAAGTAGAATTTCTGCATTGGCTCCTCGTTGTTTACTTGTTTATCTGTGCGCATCGTAGAAGTTCTGTTAAAGTTCTGTTTTCTGTTATTTTGAGCTAAAATTGTCACGAAGATGTCTTGTGGAGCTCGGGTACCTGTTGCGCTGTTCGTGGCTGTAAGAATAATCAGACGAAGCTGAATTAGTGGCTGCAACTAGTGTGTGTTGAACATGCTCCGATAACAAAAACCCGCATCCTTCTTTGTGGCTGGGCTACGAGAAACCACCTGAAAAAAGACTCTGTATCCTCCAGAGGATCGAGAACACCAGGTATGATTTAAGAGACAGCTTTTAGTGTTATGATTTTATGTAGTCAGTGATTAAATGATACTAATATTTTCGTGCATAACTGGCAAATAAACACACGCACCTATATACTGTATGTATGCTGTCTGTGTATATTTATTTATACTGTATATATAATATAGGTGTCTGTTGTGTTTATTTATATATATATATAATATAGGTGTGTGTGTGTGCGTGGGTTTCTTTTATATATAATCTAGGTGTGTTTGTGTGTGTTCATAAATGAACCCTAATGTTTGTATACTGTACTTTTCTTTTCCTCCTTTCTGTTATATTTCTGCATAAGGTGAGTTCCAGGGATGGATGGATGACGCTCCAGTTGGTCCAGGGATGGATGAAGCTCCAGTTGGTCCAGGAGATGGATGAAGCTCCAGTTGGTCCAGGAGATGGATGACGCTCCAGTTGGTCCAGAAGTTTGTGTGCAGTTATGTACCACAGCAACAAATGAGTGAAAATATAATTTCTATAAATAAATCTGCGTTTGAAGTGCATTTGGTGTTGCTGTGTTTCACCTTCTTTATTTCAATAAGATACATTGTTTAATGTCTAATGAGAAGTTCTACTGCAAATAAAAACACTAGATGTGATTGTTTTTTTGGCAACTTACCAGTTTAGTTTTTTATTGACAAGTACAAAACTTAAAAACATGCATGTTGCTGTGGTTCCTCCTCCAGGAGGAGATTGATAAGAATAAAAGCTATAATTATAAATTTTAGGCTGATTGTTAACTCTAAATTGACTCTGGGTGTGAGTGAGACAGGTCCCTCTTGTAAATGAGTCCCCGTGGCTCAACGAGGCAAGCCTGTATAAATAAAGGTTGAATGAATGAATGAATAAACTAAAAACATTTGAAACTGAATACAATATGAGAACTGTGGGTGATTTGATGTCTTTTAATGAAAATGATTGGCTGCAGAATAAATACAAGAATAAATACCAGGTCAAATACACTCAACAAGAAATGATGGGCAGTTTCTGATTTTAAACAAACTGGAACAGATTCCTCATCATGTGGGACCACTGGACGACCACTGGACGACCACTGGACGACCACTGGACGACCACTGGACGACTGGAGCAAGCAGCAAACCCCTCCGGAATCCAAGACGATGGAACTTGGCCCTTCACTCGTCTGTACCTTAAAAAAAGAATAAAACTGTCATGTTTGCATCACAAAGTCTAAAATAAGACCAAGTTTGCTACTCAAAGTAGAAAGAATAAATACAGTTGCTCCTACATTTTTTACTCATTCACAAAGATATACTGTAATGTTCAATTTTATATTGATTTCAGTAATTTTATCTTAGATTTACTTTAATATTTTTGAATTATTGTGCCAGGTGCTTGTGTCATTACTTGTTCTTCTGCTCCTGCGTCTCAGAGTAAGTGTGTCTGTCAACTTCAGCGTGGGAGACCAGTCTGTGACTTGTGTGCAGGCCTTCCTGAAAATATAAATATTTCAATAGAACAAATGTAGTAATAACCAAAAGATGAACTTGTGTTATGGAATATTTTCTGTACAAACAGCATCCCACTGCTTTATTCACATGAGAGTAACAGGGACCTACAATCAAAACAGTACTACAGTACAGTATGTATGTGCAGTATGTATGTATATACTGTATATATAGTGTGCATACAGTATACACATACACACAGCATATGTAAATGTATTACACACACATGTAGTTATATTATTTATCCACAGATTTGTTTAGTAAATACTTTAACAGATGCTAACGCTACATGCTAAGCTAACCACAGCTAGTAGACGGTGCTAAATCATGAAGAAAACAACAACAGCTCCAACACAGAGAAAATTATACTCTCACATTGTTCTGAAATTGTTTCACAAAATGATTTATGTAGAATATTTTGTTTACCGGAGAAAACGTGATCTGAACACGACGTCTTCGGGAGCAGATCAGGCAGAGGAGGGGCAGCTGTCAGCTCCTCCGATGGAGATAAATCCTTCACGTTTACTTATTTTTGGGATGAAGTGAAAACTGCACTTTGAACAAACGTCTACCCGACAGCAACACCCACTAACCCAACACGAAGTAACCGTTGCAATTAATTAGAAATAAACAAAACAAAAAAACAAAAGTGAAAAATACAGCCAGTAGACTGGGCTTTAACTGCTGCTCTCACTTCAGGCGGAAGTCGTTCCCATAATTCGCGCAAGGCATCATGGGGCGTAGGAATATTGTGGATACCCTGGATTAAAGTACATCTTTCCTTTACACAGGTTCGAAACCGTGGCTTCGCAAACAGTTCTATCCCCTTTAAAAAATAATAACTCTCTCTTTTAACAAAGTTAATTTGAATGTTAGAAGGTAATATATTTTTGTGTGCCTTATACATAAATATTAAAATGTGATAATCAACCAATTCATAGAATTTCAAAATTTTCAATTTACAAAACAATATATTTGATGGATGGGTGTAATCTTTTCTAGCGATATGGAGTATTATGTTAACTTAGGTTCGGGAGCAGGGCCACGCCCAAATCACGCCTCCAATTATCCCATGCAGCTATTTATACCTCGTTCACCCCTTCATCTCATCTCAGTTTGATTACTTTCTGTTGACCCCAATTCCCCCCTCTCCCTTTTTTCTTTTTTACGCTCTTCGTTCATAACCATGCTTTGCTTTCTTTCACTCAGGTTCCGTCTGGGTGGGGTTCTTCGTTCAGGCTCGGGAAGGAAAACAAGTAATGTTCCCGAAGGCAAAACCCCACGCAAGAGTCTTCTCATCCCAAGCCCTCCAGCACTCTCCTCGGACAACCTCCTTCTGCTCCACTCATCCTTTCATCCCCTCATCCCTACATCCCTCACCCCTCCATCCCTTCATCCCTACTTCCCCTCATCCCTACATCCCTCACCCCTTCATCCTTACTTCCATCTTCCCTTCATTTACTCATCATCCCTTCATCCCCTCATCCTTCCATCCTTACGTACCATCTTCTCCTCATCTTACATCCCCTTTCTTCCCTCATCCCTACAACCCCTCATCCCTCATCCCTACAACCCCTCATACCTTTCATCTTTCATCCCTAATCCTCTCATCATTAAGGAAACAAACTTATATATTTGTGGCGTGGTTCCTTGCTAATGACAATTCTTATAGCTCTTTTTTGTAAAATAAAGACCGGATTTGTGATTGTCTTACAAGCTTTACCCCAAACTTCAATACAGTAAATCAAATGAGGAAGAATTAATGTATTATATAACAAAAACAGGGCTTTGTCATTAAATTACTCCTTCACTTTATATAGTATTCCAATAGATTTTGAGATTTTTGTTCATAAGTAATTAATGTGAGTTCTCCATGACAGCTACTACACACACTGATGATTAAATCCAAAATACGTTTTCCTCGAGGTATGTATTTTACATCTGTTCTGAAACGCCAGAACTAAACTCCAGCTTATGTGTCATTAATGGTAATAATGCTTGTAAAACGTATCTTACGAGGCTTGCAGCATGAAATTCTTCACCTCCCTGCTCTCAGTCTGACTGACCTGACTGATGTCTTTAAACAGCTGAGCAGAACTAATTTCCCCATGGGCTCCTTTTACAATTACAGATATGTGATGACTTGAGCCCACTTACTGTAGATCACACAGTAACTGTGTTTTCCCACAACAATCCATATCTAAAAGGAAATATATTTCATTTTTAAAGAAAACATGTAAAAATAAAGTAGAACATTACTGGAAAACAAAAAATTTAATCTTACACATTTCATTTTATATTTGAATTTTGTTTATGCTTGTGGTTTTATGAATTGAACAGGTTCTTTGTCTTTGGGCATCAGCATGATTAAATTGCAGTTATTTATCAGGATTTGGAACACACAAACTTCTTGGATACCAAGAAGGTTTGCTATGTCTCTCAACACAGTGTCCAGAGCATGGAATAGGTACCAGGAGACAGGCCAGTACACCAGGAGACATAGAATGGGCCATAGAAGTGCTACAACCCAGCAGAAGGACCGCTACCTTGTCCTTTGTGCAAGGAGGAACAGGAGGTCAACTGCCAAGACCCTACAAAACGACGTCCAACAGGCCACTAATGTGCATGTTTCCATTCAAACTGTCAGAAACAGATTCCATGAGGGTGGTATGAGGGCCCGACATCCACATATAGGGCCTGTGCTCATAGCCCAACACCATGCAGGATGATTGGCGTTTGCTAGGCAACACCAAAATTGGCAGATTCGCCATTGGCTCCGTGTGCTCTTCACAGATGAAAGAAGGTTCACACTGAGCACATGTGATAGACGTGACAGAGTCTGGAGACACTGTGGAGAACGTTAGCGGCCTGCAACATCCTCCAGCTTGACCGGTTTGGTGGTGGGTCAGTCATGGTGTCTGGAAGCATTTCTTTGGATGGCTGAACAGCCCTCCATGTGCTAGTCAGAGGTGCCCTGACTGCCATAAGGTGGATAAGGAGGGATGAAATCCTCAGACACATTGCGAGACCATATGCGGGTGCAGTGGGTCCTGGGTTCCTTCTTAGGCAGGACAATCCTGGGCCTCGTGGATGAAGTNGTAGAACATTACTGGAAAACAAAAAATTTAATCTTACACATTTCATTTTATATTTGAATTTTGTTTATGCTTGTGGTTTTATGAATTGAACAGGTTCTTTGTCTTTGGGCATCAGCATGATTAAATTGCAGTTATTTATCAGGATTTGGAACACACAAACTTCTTGGATACCAAGAAGGTTTGCTATGTCTCTCAACACAGTGTCCAGAGCATGGAATATGTACCAGGAGACAGGCCAGTACACCAGGAGACATAGAATGGGCCATAGAAGTGCTACAACCCAGCAGAAGGACCGCTACCTTGTCCTTTGTGCAAGGAGGAACAGGAGGTCAACTGCCAAGACCCTACAAAACGACGTCCAACAGGCCACTAATGTGCATGTTTCCATTCAAACTGTCAGAAACAGATTCCATGAGGGTGGTATGAGGGCCCGACATCCACATATAGGGCCTGTGCTCATAGCCCAACACCATGCAGGATGATTGGCGTTTGCTAGGCAACACCAAAATTGGCAGATTCGCCATTGGCTCCGTGTGCTCTTCACAGATGAAAGAAGGTTCACACTGAGCACATGTGATAGACGTGACAGAGTCTGGAGACACTGTGGAGAACGTTAGCGGCCTGCAACATCCTCCAGCTTGACCGGTTTGGTGGTGGGTCAGTCATGGTGTCTGGAAGCATTTCTTTGGATGGCTGAACAGCCCTCCATGTGCTAGTCAGAGGTGCCCTGACTGCCATAAGGTGGATAAGGAGGGATGAAATCCTCAGACACATTGCGAGACCATATGCGGGTGCAGTGGGTCCTGGGTTCCTTCTTAGGCAGGACAATCCTGGGCCTCGTGGATGAAGTGTGTAAGCAGTTCCTGCATGATGAGGGCATTGATGTTACCGACTGGCCTGCCTGTTCCCCAGACCTGAATCCAATTGAGCACATCTAAGACATCATGTTTTGGTATTTCCACAAAGGCCCCATTGCACCACAGACTTTTCAGGAGCTAAGTGATGCTCTAATCCAGGTCTGGGAAGAGATCCTTCAGGAGAACATCTGCTGTCTCATCAGGAGCATGCCCAGGCATTGTTGGAAGGTTATACAGACACGTGGAGGCCACACACACTACTGAGCCTCATTTATGCCCATTATCCACAGGGCTTGTTTGCGCTTGTTCGGTCTCCTTCATACCTAGTTAATAACTAGTTGTTGAGTGTATCCACAGGGCCTATAGAGGTGGAACCCGCCCTATTTTTGGGACCTTCTTGACTGAGGTACTAGGTCTTGTTCTTGTTGGGTCCAGTTATGACATCAGCGCAGTGTTGGTCACTGATTGGTCAGGGGGCGTATTCCTAGGTCGGAGGGTGGAGATTCAGTCTTCGAAATCCAATCCACCTTTTTCTTTTTCACCCACCATAATAGACAACAACAAGTCAGAGGAGCATATTTTTGAGTATTTACAAATTAATATGTCACAACCGTGGTCAAACGTGGAAGTTCAGGCATTTTTGTATTTGCTGGCAGACGTCCAGCCACAATGGGAGGGAGAGTGGCTGACACACAACCACAGCTCTTCTGGAATATAGTAAATGGTGAGTGTTTTATAACTTTAAGCATATTTCCAGTGAATCAAAGTCAAAAGTCAAAGTCAACTTTATTGTCAGAACTGCAATATGTACAGGACATACACAGGATTGAAATTGCATTTCTCTCAGTCCCTCGATGCAACAGTAACCATTTAAACACTAAAACACTAAAACATTTAATAAACATAAGCATAAAATAGTAAAAGTGTAACACTGTCCTGAGTTTTTGCATAGTAGTATAAAAGTATGAAAATTTACACCAACACTAAAACACTAAACATTTAATGAACATAAGCATAAAATGAAATAATAAAAGTGTAATACTGTCCTGAGTTTTTGCATAGTAGTATAAAAAGTATAAAAAGTATATCTATAAAATAAACTGAAGGTTCTAGCATTGACATTTGCAAAGAGTGGCAAAGCAGCATATGAGTTAATGTACACAGTATATGTATGAGGTAGTTGATGTTGGTATAGAGGCAAAGTGGCATATGCAGTAAGGCACATAAGGCACATTGGGCATCCTTAAATAAGGCTAGTCAGAGAATACTGTATATGTATCAGCAGTAGTGTAGATATAAAAGTAGTGTAAATGTAAACAGTAGTAATAAATAAAGTTTACTTACTTACTTACTTAAGGCTGGCGCAGAGCTCCGCGCTGGACCGAGCCCCGCGCCACGCGCGCGCGCTGCGCGTGGGGGGTTCACAGCAGAGCACAGCGTGTGGCTCCAACAGAGCTCTGCTTTCTTCTCACGTCTCTGTGAGCAGCTGCACGCAGAGGGGGACTGAACTGAGGTCGCTGATTGGTCAGACACCGCGCTTCGCGTAGGCGCTCGTAAAATTGGAGCTTGGCGCGCTCGCGTGAACGTTCAAAGGGCTTGTGCAGCGGCGACCTCACGGCGCTCACACAGCGGGGCGCCGTGCTCGCTCAAGCGCGGAGCTCTGCGCCGGCCTTTACTTACTTACTTACTTACTTAATTAATGTAAACAGTATTAATAAATGTAAACAGTGAATGTAAACAGTAGTATGACTATAGTCATAATGTAATACAAACATTAGTGCAAATATGAGAAGTAGTGCAAACTGAATGAGCACATGACCGAGAGTTTAGTGAATAACCCGTTTGATGACACAGAGTCCAGTGTTAAAATCTTTGTGTTGTGTGGTAATGTGTGAGAAAGTTTTTTGTGTTAAGGCAGTTCAAATGGGAGGGGAGGCAGAGCAGGCAGAGTGTTTAGCATCCTGACTGCCTGATGAACAGAGCTGTCTCTCAGTCTGCTGGTTCGAGCCTGGAGACTCCTCAGTCTCCTCCCTGATGGCAGCAGTCTGAAGCAGCTGTGTAGTGGGTGTGTGGGATCACCTGCCATGCAGAGGGCTTTCCGAGTGAGGCGGTTGCTGTGTAAGTCCTGCAGTGAGGGGAAGGAGGTGCCGACGATCTTCTCAGCTGCTCTCACGATGCGCTGGAGGCTCTTGTGGCAGGATGCAGTACATGCACCAAACCACACAGTGATGCAGCTTGTCAGGACACTTTCTATGGCACCCCTGTAGAAGGTGCACATGATGGGGGTTGAAGCTCCAGCCCTTTTCAGCTTGCGGAGAAAGTAGAGAAAAGGTCTGGAGCTTCAACCCCCATCATGTGCACCTTCTACAGGGGAATCATAGAATCATACAACTGTTTCAGAGTTTTTGGACTGCAAAACGACTGTTTCAGAGACTGACTGGCTTCAGCAATAGCCGACAGGCTTTTAGAAAAAAAAAAAAAAAACATGGCGGAGCGGCTCGTTTCTCTGAAGAAAAGTAGGCTGGCTACCTAAACAATTATTTGTTAGCTCGAAATTATAGCAGAGGTGTGTCTCAGTCTAACGTTTTTCTTAATAAATGTACTTTAATGGTCTAATCTGCTTTATTTAAAAATAGTATTGCGCTTCGTGCTCGTGCACGTGCACGCAGAGGAGGAGAACTAGGAAGAAGAAATGCAGTTTGTTTATCTGAAATTAACAATAAAAGTACTTAAACAATTGTTTGTTAGCTCGAAATTATAGCAGAGGTGTGTCTCAGTCTATCATTTGCTTAATAAATGCACTTTAATAGTCAAATTAGCTGGGGTGTTTCAGCTGTTTTTGGTTCAGTCAGAATGAATGGAAACGGTAATATCTGTCCAAAAATGGTTTATAAATATGTGAAAAAATCCATAAATATGTCACTTTGGCCTACAAGTCCCAGGGCATGTAAATTTAGCAAAAACACTGTGACTTACAGACTTATTGAGGCAAGAAGCAAATTGATGTATCCAGTTACAGTATACATAGGCCCTCATGCACGAAAATGTTCGTATTTTTATCCTAAATTTCTCCTACTTTTGTTCGTACGAAGCATTCGTACGAACATGCCACGTCAGATCCAACAAAGTCTTCTATCATGAGGAAACGTGTGTAAATGCAGTGCGTATATTTAATGAATCCCACCTGTCCTAAACAGCTGCGCGTGCACGCGTGAAGGTTATTTACATAATTCCCACCCCTCAAAACACCATATAAGGCCACAGCTTCCTGCTGTCAGACAGCAGGAAGTGTCCATTCATTCAAACTCATGAAGTAAAAGGAGGAACTTCACGCATTCGGAGATCTGCTCTCAGTCGCGCTGTGGCTACCCCCCCCCCCGCAGGTGTCGGATGGTCAAATATTTTTAATGTTAGTGTAAACAACTGTGTAGTTTCACTTATTCAGAAGAGCCGTGGCGCACCGCTCCCCCCCACCCCCCCGCAAGTGTCGGATGTGTTTTTCAACAGAAGCATTTTAAAATGTCTCGAAACTACAGTTAACATCATATTAATATTGTAGTGCATATGTTTTGTCTCCCGTGGGTCGTACAGTATCAGAAATCAAGAATAAATGGTTTGATCTGAAAATGGCTTCAAACAAACATCTCGCCGCAGCACGGACAGGAGGTGGTCAGGAGGTGGTCAAGGATTGACCACCTCCTGTCATGTTGGCACGCGTCTTGCTGCGCAAGGAGGTGGTCAAGACGCGTGCCAACATGACAGGAGGTGGTCAGGAGATGGATGGACAATAAATGCCACGCTGCAAGATGCGTGCCAACATGTTTTGCAGCACAAATGATGCGCGCACCTCCTGCTCATCGCGCACCTCCTGGTCAGGGCGCAACCACATTCTGCAGGTTATATTTCGAATCAGATATAATAATCAATTGCTCCGATGGTGTTTGGCACAAGATCAGTCTTAATTCGTACTTGTTCTGCGGCGGTGTGGGGATTTTATGTACCTGGGTGTTAATATGAGGAGCGGCTTTGATGACCAAGGGGAGCGCACGGCCTGCGCGACACACCAGACAAATTAAACTTAAAATTATAATTCTAATTCAAACAGAATAACCTATTGTCAAGAATAATTATGGTGCGTGATTTTTTTAAACCCAAAATATTTTCTAAATAACGAAATATGAAGTTATTCGTGCAGAAGATCCGTCTGGATGACAGCAGACTGACGCTCCTAAATTATACGACAGGTCCGGACCACTCGTAAATTTTGTTCGTATCTGAAGAAAATCGTAGGATACGAAAACATTGTTGGATGCCACAAATGATCCTAAATCACTCGTACGCACAGTGTAAGAACAAAAACTGTGCGTACGAATGGTTCGTGCATGAGGGCCATAGTTCCCATGTGACGTCACATCTGTGGGTTGTCCTTTTTGACCCTCCCACAGGTAGGCTAAGCAGCAGTTGGAGCGCGTTCTACTGGATGTCCATTTTTCACGTTGTTTTTTTTGTTAATTTCTAATTAATTGCAATGGTTACTTCGTGTTGTGTCAGTGGGTGTTCCAGTCGGGTAGACGTTTGGGCAACGCGCAGGTTTCACTTAATCAAAAAAAAAGAAAACGTGAAGGATTTATTTCATCGGAGAAACTCACACCGCCCCATCTCTGCTTGGATCTGCTCAGAAGATCGTGCTTTTGGCCGGTAAACAAAATATTCTACATAAATCATTTTGTGAAACAATGTTAGAGTACAACTGTCTGTGTGTTAGAGCTGTTTTTTTTTTTTTTTCATTATTTTAGTGACACCGTCTTGCATGCTGTGGCTAGCTTAGCATCTCGCTAACGCGGCCTCTTCACGGTCCACCGGGCCCGGCGGTGAGACCGTCCCAGTGGGAGAAGGAGGACGGGAGCCAAGTCGTGCGGGCGACGCGTCGGTCCCATGGGACGTGCCTCCGCGGCCGCGACGGATCCACGCCGTCCGATGAGCTCGACGGACCATCCGCTCCAGATGCTAACAACATGCTAACTTCCAACACGGTAACACTCAAAGTGCTGGTTCTGGTCTGTGTTCAGCCTGGACTGTTTGTGCTGGCTGTGTTATTTTAGTTAAACCTTTTTTTAGCTGGTTAGATCTGATTGAGACAGTTTACACATCTTTTTTGGATTTAAAGCTGTGAAGCCGGTGTGCTGTAAAGCTCTGTGCTGTGAATCCGGTGTGCGCTCTTTGTAGTAATTAAATAATTAATGATATCGGAGTAACTACTTTGTGACAAGTTGTCTGATTCGTCTGCCATGATTTCTTTCTCAAACTCATTTAACTCGACCACTGCCATTTTGCTGTTGTTCCTTGGTGAAGCTGTGGTAGCTCGTGTTTTTGTCCGTATAATTTGCTCTGCTAGTTCGCCATTTTGCCTTTCTCTGCCTTCAGATGTGGTGCGGAAGCCGGTATGGGGGCGTGTCTGGGAACTATGTATTGTTATAAAACTACATTTACTACCAAAATTTAAGAAGAAAATGACAGTAATCTATCACTTTACAATTAGTTGCTAGGAACTGAAATACAAGAGGTTGCCGCTACGGTTGCAGCTCAGTGTCATGATGGTATTAAAAAATATTGTGATGGTATAAAATAGGTATTAAAAGGTATTAAAATTAACTCTTGAATTTCTGTATATACCCTGTCTTAACAAACGAGGCTGACGCGGTTACATCGTCATTAGTTGTCATATATGCTAACTGTACTCTGTTTCTGTTTTTGCACTCTTATTTTGATGCAGACAGTGTCCCTGAAGATGAAGCTCTTCATATTCTGTTTCGGACTCTCCAAGTACAGTACATCCACTCTGCCGGGCAACACGCAGCAGAACAGCAACACACAACACCCCTTACTAGGTAACAAGCAGCAACAATCGTGTTTAACATCATGTCAATATTAATTTTGTTTTGTATTTATTGTTTTCTTGTAAAACACCGTACATGCAGTAAAATTACATTCTCATTTATTCTATTGTGTTTTAATGTTAAAATGTATTATTCATTTATTATTTTAACTTTCATGTATGAAGTTTATAATTGATAATATTCAGTGTATTGTTGTTTTTTTAAAGATAAAAGTAAATGATAATGATGTTTAGAGGATATTATAATAATAATTTGTTGTTGTTTGTCAGATGGGGATGTGAAAACAGCCAGCCAGACATATGAAGCCATCGCTGAACTGCAACATCAGGAGCATCTCCTAAACCTGCTATGGCAATAGTGTTTAAACAAAAAGTTCACATTGTGCTAAAAATGCTGGAGTCCTCTGTGCCTCAGTAAAAAACAAAAAAAACATTTCTGCATTGACACAAACGGGTCCTATGAACTAAGCAGAGGTCATAAACGTTCAAGCTCAGTCATTTGTGATGGAGCAGGAGTACTGTGACGATGGTGTGGTCAGGGTCAGATGACTTTATTCAGAGGACTGTGTCTGATGGTGAGTTCTTTACCGAAACAGTGAAAAATCTAGAAATGTTATATAGGTCAGCATTTTTACCTGAGCTATTGGACAAATTTTACTTTAAATTATTGTTACATGTTTTGGAGCAGTCAAACAACACAGCATTAAACGCATGGTTAAGATTCCAGTGATGATATTTTAAGATTACATTTCATACATAACTGCAGATTTAGTAATATGTTTTTCTGTTTCTACAAATACCAGTCTTTCTTTTTTTAAACTGTTACAATTGTATTGACGTGTAACATTTACAGTATTCAAATAAAGTTGCTTTGATATTTTGATTGGAATTGATTGATTACATATTGTTGAGTTTATAATACAAATGTTTTAGAGTTTGGAACACACTTGTTCACAGATTTCTTTAGGGCACATGCCAACTTTCAGTTTTGTCCAGAGTAGTGTACTCCACCATCATCATCAATGTGTGTGTATAAATGTATACATATATATATGTATGTACAGTATATGTATATATACGTATGGTATGTGTACATGTGTGTGTATATATATGTACACACATAAATATATATACACATAAATATATATATATATATATATATATATATATATATATATATATATATATATATATATATATATATATATATATATATATATATATATATATATAATATATATATATATATATATATATATATATATATATATATATATAATATATATATATATATATAATATATATATATATATATATATATATAT
>JBBPBX010060857.1:0-21304 GCA_038048925.1 Garcialebias charrua
GATTCAGGAGGAGCAGTGTGGTTTTCGTCCTGGTCGTGGAACACTGGACCAGCTCTACACCCTCAGCAGGGTCCTGGAGGGTGCGTGGGAGTTTGCCCAACCAGTTTACATGTGTTTTGTGGACTTGGAGAAGGCATTCGACCGCGTCCCTCGGGGGGTTCTGTGGGGGGTACTCCGGGAGTATGGGGTACCAGGCCCTTTGATAAGGGCTGTTAGGTCCCTGTACGACCGGTGTCAGAGCTTGGTCCGCATTGCCGGCAGTAAGTCAGGCTCGTTTCCGGTGAGAGTTGGACTCCGCCAAGGTTGCCCTTTGTCACCGATTCTGTTCATAACTTTTATGGACAGAATTTCTAGGCGCAGCCAAGGTGTTGAGAGGATCCGTTTTGGTGACCTTAGAATTGCTTCTCTGTTTTTTGCAGATGATGTGGTCCTACTGGCTTCATCAGTTCGTGATTTACAACTTTCACTGGAGCGGTTTGCAGCCGAGTGTGATGCGGCCGGGATGAGGATCAGTTCCTCCAAATCCGAGGCCATGGTCTTGAGCCGGAAAAGGGTAGCATGCCCTCTCCGGGTCGGGGAGGAGGTCCTCCCCAAGTGGAGGAGTTTAAGTATCTCGGGATCTTGTTCACGAATGAGGGAAAACTGGAGCGTGAGATCGATAGGCGGATAGGTGCAGCGTCCGCAGTGAAGCGGGCGCTGTACCGGTCTGTCGTGGTGAAGAGAGAGCTGAGTCAAAAGGCAAAGCTCTCAATTTACCGATCGATCTACGTTCCCACCCTCATCTATGGTCATGAGCTTTGGGTTATGACCGAAAGAACAAGATCTCGGATACAAGCGGCTGAAATGAGTTTTCTCCACAGGGTGGCTTGACTCTCCCTTAGAGATAGGGTGAGAAAATCAGTCATCCGGGAGGGACTCGGAGTAGAGCCGCTGCTTCTCCATATCGAGAGGAGCCAGTTGAGGTGGCTCGGGCATCTGGTTAGGATACCTCCTGGACGCCTCCCTGGTGAGGTGTTCCGGGCACGTCCCACCGGGAGGAGACCCAGAGGAAGACCCAGGACGCACTGGAGGGACTATGTTTCTCGGCTGGCCTGGGAACGCCTTGGGATTCCCCCGGAGGAACTGCTCCAAGTGGCTGGGGAGAGGGAAGTCTGGGCCTCCCTACTTAGGCTGGTACCCCTGCGACCCGACCCGGATAAGCGGAAGAAGATTGTTGGATTGATGGATGGCTCTAGGCCCTCTTAGAAAAAAAGTGCGGTCTCCGAAGGCCTTAATTTATAAATGTTTATATCTTCCTCCAGAAACAATCAAACTACTCCAGATTTTCAGGGTGTCATCACCTAGAAGTCCTTCTCTATCCCTGAAAATATTGTGTCCCTAGCTACTTTCCAAGAAGAATTACAGCCATCTATATATTGGCCTGACCTTATGACCTTTCACTTTGGATAGACCTAGACCGCCTTAGGAACCTCGCAAAGGGCTGAAACTCACAGGTACTGATCAACGTATCACCTTGACTGCACTCTATGTGTTTGGGGTCAATTCGCTTTTTCCTTGACCTTTTGACCTTTTTTATTTGGAGACACCTAGACCCCCTTAGGAAGGTAGCAAAGGGTTGAAACAGGTCTCTTTGAATTGCCCTTGAGCAGACCTTTCGAACGGTATGTAACCCATATCGGGGCGGCCATGGTGTAGTGGTAATGGCAGTCGTCTCCCGATCGGAAAGTTGACGGTTCGACTCCCGGGACCCGCAACATATGTTGTTGTGTCCTTGGGCAAGACACTTAACCCTGAGTTGCTCCCAGTAGGACTGGAAAGCACCTTGCATGGTAGTCTGCCGCCACCGGTTTATGAATGTGTGTAGCATTCAATACATGTGTAGCACTTTGAGATTTTCAGTAATGAAAAGTGCGTTATAAATTGAATTAATTATTATTATTATTATCATATTTGTACGACCTTCCTACGCGACGCCATGGGCCACACAATTCACATTGCTATTTCCATTTTGCAAAGTATTGACCATGCCCATCTCATGCCTATCAATGCCCATGGCCATGCCCCTCTGGTACCGTTCTATGTACATGGGCATAGAGTGGTACCAAAGGGGCACGGTCATGGGCACCAGAAGGCACGAGACGGGCACGAGCCATTCACATAGGTATTCACATCATAAAGTATTGGCCATGCCATGTGATGCCGTTCTATGCCCATGGGCATAGAACGGTACGAGACGGGCACGGTTAATACTTTGTGATATTGAAATACCAATGTGAATTGATAAAACTCCCTCCTTGCTTGGAAAAACTACGCACCCTCGCGGGGCTCACATTTTCAGATCCGGCTCGCCGAGACCTTTCCGATGGTGTATGGCTTGTCTTTGTACGACCTTCCTACGCGAAATTATGGGCAAAAATGCACTGACCTTAAGACCTTGTCATTTTGGAAGACCTTTTGACCCACTTAGGAACCTTGCAAAGAGCTGAAACTCACAGGTCCTTATAAGCGTATCACCCTGACTGCGTCCTGTGTGTTTGGGGTCAATATGCATTTTCCTTGACCTTTTGACCTTTTTACTTTGGAAGGCTCTAAGTCCTCTCAGAAAAAAAAGTGCGGTCTCCGAAGGCCTTAATTTATAAATGTTTATATCTTCCTCCAGAAACAATCAAACTATTCCAGAAATTCAGGGTGTCATCACCTAGAAGTCCTTCTCTATCCCTGCAAATATTGTATCCTTAGTTGCTTTCCACGAAGAATTACGGCCATCTATATATTGGCCTGAACTTATGACCTTTTCACTTTTGATAGACCTAGACCGCTTTAGGAACCTCGCAAAGGGCTGAAACTCACAGGTACTGATCAACGTATCACATTGACTGCATTATATGTGTTTGGGGTCAATACGCTTTTTCCTTGACATTTTGACCTTTTTATTTGGAGACACCTAGACCCCCTTAGGAAGGTAGCAAAGGGTTGAAACAGGTCTCCTTGAATTTCCCTTGAGCAGACCTTTCGAACGGTATGCAACCCATATTTGTACGACCTTCCTACGCGACGCCATGGGCCACACAATTCACATTGCTATTTCCATTTTGCAAAGTATTGACCATGCCCATCTCATACCTTTCCATGCCCATGGCCATGCCCCTCTGGTACGGTTCTATGCACATGGACTTAGAGCGGTACCAAAGGGGCACGGTCATGGGCACCAGAAGGCACGAGACGGGCACGAGCCATTCACATAGGTATTCACATCATAATGTATTGGCCATGCCCATGTGGTGCCGTTCTATGTCCATGGGCATAGAACGGTACCAGAGGAGCACGGTCATGGGCACCAGAAGGCACGAGACGGGCACGAGCCATTCATTTGGGTATTCACATTATAAAGTATTGGCCGTGCCATGTGATGCCGTTCTATGCTCATGGGCATAGAACGGTACGAGACGGGCACGGTTAATACTTTGTGATATTGAAATACCAATGTGAATTGATAAAACTCCCTCCTTGCTTGGAAAAACTACGCACCCTCGCGGGGCTCACATTTTCAGATCCGGCTCGCCGAGACCTTTCCGATGGTGTATGGCTTGTCTTTGTACGACCTTCCTACGCGAAATTATGGGCAAAAATGCACTGACCTTAAGACCTTGTCATTTTGGAAGGCCTGTTGACCCACTTAGGAACCTTACAAAGAGCTGAAACTCACAGGTCCTTATAAGTGTATCACCCTGACTGCGTCCTGTGTGTTTGGGGTCAATACGCATTTTCCTTGACCTTTTGACCTTTTTACTTTGGAAGGCTCTAGGTCCTCTTAGAAAAAAAAGTGCGGTCTCCGAAGGCCTTAATTTATAAATGTTTATATCTTCCTCCAGAAACAATCAAACTATTCCAGATTTTCAGGGTGTCATCACCTAGAAGTCCTTCTCTATCCCTGCAAATATTGTATCCTTTGTTGCTTTCCACGAAGAATTACGGCCATCTATATATTGGCTTGACCTTATGACCTTTTCACTTTTGATAGACCTAGACCGCTTTAGGAACCTCGCAAAGGGCTGAAACTCACAGGTACTGATCAACGTATCACCTTGACTGCATTATATGTGTTTGGGGTCAATACGCTTTTTCCTTGACATTTTGACCTTTTTTATTTGGAGACACCTAGACCCCCTTAGGAAGGTAGCAAAGGGTTGAAACAGGTCTCTTTGAATTGCCCTTGAGCAGACCTTTTGAACGGTATGTAACCCATATTTGTACGACCTTCCTACGCGACGCCATGGGCCACACAATTCACATTGCTATTTCCATTTTGCAAAGTATTGACCGTGCCCATCTCGTGCCTTTCCATGCCCATGGCCATGCCCCTCTGGTACCGTTCTATGTACATGGGCATAGAGTGGTACCAAAGGGGCACGGTCATGGGCACCAGAAGGCACGAGACGGGCACGAGCCATTCACATAGGTATTCACATCATAAAGTATTGGCCATGCCCATGTGGTGCCGTTCTATGCCCATGGGCATAGAACGGTACCAGAGTAACACGGTCATGGGCACCAGAAGGCACGAGACGGGCACGAGCCATTCATTTGGGTATTCACATTATAAAGTATTGGCCGTGCCATGTGATGCCGTTCTATGCTCATGGGCATAGAACGGTACGAGACGGGCACGGTTAATACTTTGTGATATTGAAATACCAATGTGAATTGATAAAACTCCCTCCTTGCTTGGAAAAACTACGCACCCTCGTGGGACTCACATTTTCAGATCCGGCTCGCCGAGACCTTTCCGATGGTGTATGGCTTGTCTTTGTACGACCTTCCTACGCGAAATTATGGGCAAAAATGCACTGACCTTAAGACCTTGTCATTTTGGAAGGCCTGTTGACCCACTTAGGAACCTTGCAAAGAGCTGAAACTCACAGGTCCTTATAAGCGTATCACCCTGACTGCGTTCTATGTGTTTGGGGTCAATACGCCTTTTCCTTGACCTTTTGACCTTTTTACTTTGGAAGGCTCTAGGTCCTCTTAGAAAAAAAAGTGCGGTCTCCGAAGGCCTTAATTTATAAATGTTTATATCTTCCTCCAGAAACAATCAAATTATTCCAGAAATTCAGGGTGTCATCACCTAGAAGTCCTTCTCTATCCCTGCAAATATTGTATCCTTAATTGCTTTCCACGAAGAATTACGGCCATCTATATATTGGCCTGACCTTATGACCTTTTCACTTTTGATAGACCTAGACCGCTTTAGGAACCTCGCAAAGGGCTGAAACTCACAGGTACTGATCAACGTATCACCTTGACTGCATTATATGTGTTTGGGGTCAATACGCTTTTTCCTTGACATTTTGACCTTTTTATTTGGAGACACCTAGACCCCCTTAGGAAGGTAGCAAAGGGTTGAAACAGGTCTCCTTGAATTTCCCTTGAGCAGACCTTTCGAACGGTATGCAACCCATATTTGTACGACCTTCCTACGCGACGCCGTGGGCCACACAATTCACATTGCTATTTCCATTTTGCAAAGTATTGACCATGCCCATCTCATACCTTTCCATGCCCATGGCCATGCCCCTCTGGTACGGTTCTATGCACATGGACTTAGAGCGGTACCAAAGGGGCACGGTCATGGGCACCAGAAGGCACGAGACGGGCACGAGCCATTCACATAGGTATTCACATCATAATGTATTGGCCATGCCCATGTGGTGCCGTTCTATGTCCATGGGCATAGAACGGTACCAGAGGAGCACGGTCATGGGTACCAGAAGGCACGAGACGGGCACGAGCCATTCATTTGGGTATTCACATTATAAAGTATTGGCCGTGCCATGTGATGCCGTTCTATGCTCATGGGCATAGAACGGTACGAGACGGGCACGGTTAATACTTTGTGATATTGAAATACCAATGTGAATTGATAAAACTCCCTCCTTGCTTGGAAAAACTACGCACCCTCGCGGGGCTCACATTTTCAGATCCGGCTCGCCGAGACCTTTCCGATGGTGTATGGCTTGTCTTTGTACGACCTTCCTACGCGAAATTATGGGCAAAAATGCACTGACCTTAAGACCTTGTCATTTTGGAAGGCCTGTTGACCCACTTAGGAACCTTACAAAGAGCTGAAACTCACAGGTCCTTATAAGTGTTTCACCCTGACTGCGTCCTGTGTGTTTGGGGTCAATACGCATTTTCCTTGACCTTTTGACCTTTTTACTTTGGAAGGCTCTAGGTCCTCTTAGAAAAAAAAGTGCGGTCTCCGAAGGCCTTAATTTATAAATGTTTATATCTTCCTCCAGAAACAATCAAACTATTCCAGATTTTCAGGGTGTCATCACCTAGAAGTCCTTCTCTATCCCTGCAAATATTGTATCCTTTGTTGCTTTCCACGAAGAATTACGGCCATCTATATATTGGCTTGACCTTATGACCTTTTCACTTTTGATAGACCTAGACCGCTTTAGGAACCTCGCAAAGGGCTGAAACTCACAGGTACTGATCAACGTATCACCTTGACTGCATTATATGTGTTTGGGGTCAATACGCTTTTTCCTTGACATTTTGACCTTTTTTATTTGGAGACACCTAGACCCCCTTAGGAAGGTAGCAAAGGGTTGAAACAGGTCTCTTTGAATTGCCCTTGAGCAGACCTTTTGAACGGTATGTAACCCATATTTGTACGACCTTCCTACGCGACGCCATGGGCCACACAATTCACATTGCTATTTCCATTTTGCAAAGTATTGACCGTGCCCATCTCGTGCCTTTCCATGCCCATGGCCATGCCCCTCTGGTACCGTTCTATGTACATGGGCATAGAGTGGTACCAAAGGGGCACGGTCATGGGCACCAGAAGGCACGAGACGGGCACGAGCCATTCACATAGGTATTCACATCATAAAGTATTGGCCATGCCCATGTGGTGCCGTTCTATGCCCATGGGCATAGAACGGTACCAGAGTAACACGGTCATGGGCACCAGAAGGCACGAGACGGGCACGAGCCATTCATTTGGGTATTCACATTATAAAGTATTGGCCGTGCCATGTGATGCCGTTCTATGCTCATGGGCATAGAACGGTACGAGACGGGCACGGTTAATACTTTGTGATATTGAAATACCAATGTGAATTGATAAAACTCCCTCCTTGCTTGGAAAAACTACGCACCCTCGTGGGACTCACATTTTCAGATCCGGCTCGCCGAGACCTTTCCGATGGTGTATGGCTTGTCTTTGTACGACCTTCCTACGCGAAATTATGGGCAAAAATGCACTGACCTTAAGACCTTGTCATTTTGGAAGGCCTGTTGACCCACTTAGGAACCTTGCAAAGAGCTGAAACTCACAGGTCCTTATAAGCGTATCACCCTGACTGCGTTCTATGTGTTTGGGGTCAATACGCCTTTTCCTTGACCTTTTGACCTTTTTACTTTGGAAGGCTCTAGGTCCTCTTAGAAAAAAAAGTGCGGTCTCCGAAGGCCTTAATTTATAAATGTTTATATCTTCCTCCAGAAACAATCAAATTATTCCAGAAATTCAGGGTGTCATCACCTAGAAGTCCTTCTCTATCCCTGCAAATATTGTATCCTTAATTGCTTTTTACGAAGAATTACGGCCATCTATATATTGGCCTGACCTTATGACCTTTTCACTTTTGATAGACCTAGACCGCTTTAGGAACCTCGCAAAGGGCTGAAACTCACAGGTACTGATCAACGTATCACCTTGACTGCATTAAATGTGTTTGGGGTCAATACGCTTTTTCCTTGACATTTTGACCTTTTTATTTGGAGACACCTAGACTCCCTTAGGAAGGTAGCAAAGGGTTGAAACAGGTCTCCTTGAATTTCCCTTGAGCAGACCTTTCGAACGGTATGCAACCCATATTTGTACGACCTTCCTACGCGACGCCGTGGGCCACACAATTCACATTGCTATTTCCATTTTGCAAAGTATTGACCATGCCCATCTCATACCTTTCCATGCCCATGGCCATGCCCCTCTGGTACGGTTCTATGCACATGGACTTAGAGCGGTACCAAAGGGGCACGGTCATGGGCACCAGAAGGCACGAGACGGGCACGAGCCATTCACATAGGTATTCACATCATAATGTATTGGCCATGCCCATGTGGTGCCGTTCTATGTCCATGGGCATAGAACGGTACCAGAGGAGCACGGTCATGGGTACCAGAAGGCACGAGACGGGCACGAGCCATTCATTTGGGTATTCACATTATAAAGTATTGGCCGTGCCATGTGATGCCGTTCTATGCTCATGGGCATAGAACGGTACGAGACGGGCACGGTTAATACTTTGTGATATTGAAATACCAATGTGAATTGATAAAACTCCCTCCTTGCTTGGAAAAACTACGCACCCTCGCGGGGCTCACATTTTCAGATCCGGCTCGCCGAGACCTTTCCGATGGTGTATGGCTTGTCTTTGTACGACCTTCCTACGCGAAATTATGGGCAAAAATGCACTGACCTTGTCATTTTGGAAGGCCTGTTGACCCACTTAGGAACCTTACAAAGAGCTGAAACTCACAGGTCCTTATAAGTGTTTCACCCTGACTGCGTCCTGTGTGTTTGGGGTCAATACGCATTTTCCTTGACCTTTTGACCTTTTTACTTTGGAAGGCTCTAGGTCCTCTTAGAAAAAAAAGTGCGGTCTCCGAAGGCCTTAATTTATAAATGTTTATATCTTCCTCCAGAAACAATCAAACTATTCCAGATTTTCAGGGTGTCATCACCTAGAAGTCCTTCTCTATCCCTGCAAATATTGTATCCTTAGTTGCTTTCCACGAAGAATTACGGCCATCTATATATTGGCCTGACCTTATGACCTTTTCACTTTTGATAGACCTAGACCGCTTTAGGAACCTCGCAAAGGGCTGAAACTCACAGGTACTGATCAACGTATCACCTTGACTGCATTATATGTGTTTGGGGTCAATACGCTTTTTCCTTGACATTTTGACCTTTTTTATTTGGAGACACCTAGACCCCCTTAGGAAGGTAGCAAAGGGTTGAAACAGGTCTCTTTGAATTGCCCTTGAGCAGACCTTTCGAACGGTATGTAACCCATATTTGTACGACCTTCCTACGCGACGCCATGGGCCACACAATTCACATTGCTATTTCCATTTTGCAAAGTATTGACCGTGCCCATCTCGTGCCTTTCCATGCCCATGGCCATGCCCCTCTGGTACCGTTCTATGTACATGGGCATAGAGTGGTACCAAAGGGGCACGGTCATGGGCACCAGAAGGCACGAGACGGGCACGAGCCATTCACATAGGTATTCACATCATAAAGTATTGGCCATGCCCATGTGGTGCCGTTCTATGCCCATGGGCATAGAACGGTACCAGAGTAACACGGTCATGGGCACCAGAAGGCACGAGACGGGCACGAGCCATTCACATAGGTATTCACATCATAAAGTATTGGCTATGCCCATGTGGTGCCGTTCTATGCCCATGGGCATAGAACGGTACCAGAGTAGCACGGTCATGGGCACCAGATAGCACGAGACGGGCACGAGCCATTCACATAGGTATTCACATTATAAAGTATTGGCCGTGCCCATGTGATGCCAATCGATGCTCATGGACATAGAACGGTACGAGACGGGTACGGTTAATACTTTGTGATATTGAAATACCAATGTGAATTAATAAAAGTCCTTCCTTGCTTGGAAAAACTACGTACCCTCGTAGGGTTCACATTTTCAGATCTGGCTTGCTGAGACCTTTCCGACTGTGTATGGCTTGTCTTTGTACGACCTTCCCACTCGAAATTATGGGCAAAAATGCACTGACCTTAAGACCTTGTCATTTTGGAAGGTCTGTTGACCCACTTAGGAACCTTGCAAAGAGCTGAAACTCACAGGTCCTGATCAGGGTATCACCCTGACTGTCCTGTGTGTTTGGGGTCAATACGCATTTTCCTTAACCTTTTAACCTTTTGATTTTGGAAGGCTCTAGGCCATCTTAGGAAAATCACACAGGGCAGAAACGGCAAATGGTTGAAACAGGTCTCTTTAAATTACCCTTGAGCATACATTTCCTACTGCATTAAGTTCATGTTTGTACAACCTTCCTATGCGAAGTTGTGGGCCAAAACCTGCAAGTGCTACCGCCGAAGGCCTTAATTTATAAATGTTTATATCTTACTCTAGAAACCATCAAACGACTCCAGATTTTTAGGGTTCATTACCTAGGAGTCCTTCTCTATCCCTGAAAATATTGTGTCCTTAGCTGCTTTCCACAAAGAATTACGGCCATCTATATATTGGCCTGACCTTATGACCTTTCACTTTGGATAGACCTAGACTGTCTTAGGAACCTCGCAAAGGGCTGAAACTCACAGGTACTGATCAGCATATCACCTTGACTGCGTTCTGTGTGTTTGGGGTCAATACGCATTTTCCTTGACCTTTTAACCTTTTTAGTTGGAGGCACCTAGACACCCTTAGGAAGGTAGCAAAGGGTTGAAACATGTCTCTTTGAATTGCCCTTGAGCAGACCTTTCCAACGGTATATAACCCATATTTGTACCACCTTCCTACGCGACGCCGTGGGCCACACAATTCATATAGGTATTCACATTATTAAGTATTGGCCGTGTCCATGTGGTACTGTTCTATGCCCATGGGCATAGAACGGTACCAGAGGAACACAGTCATGGGCACCAGAAGGAACGAGACGGGCATAAGCCATTCACTTGGGTATTCACATTATAAAGTATTGGCCGTGCCCATGTGATGCCGTTCTATGCTCATGGGCATAGAACGGTACGAGACGGGCACGGTTAATACTTTGTGATATTGAAATACCAATGTGAATTGATAAAACTCCCTCCTTGCTTGGAAAAACTACGCACCCTCGCGAGGCTCACATTTTCAGATCCGGCTCGCCGAGACCTTTCCGACCGTGTATGGCTTGTCTTTGTACGACCTTCCTACGTGAAATTATGGGCAAAAATGCACTGACCTTAAGACCTTGTCATTTTGGAAGGCCTGTTGACCCACTTAGGAAATTTGCAAAGAGATGAAACTCACAGGTCCTGATCAGGGTATCACCCTGACTGCGTCCTGTGTGTTTGGGGTCAATACGCATTTTCCTTGACCTTTTAACCTTTTGATTTTCAAAGGCTCTAGGCCCTCTTAGGAAAATCACACAGGGCAGAAACGGCAAACGGTTGAAACATGTCTCTTTGAATTGCCCTTGAGCAGACCTTTCCAACGGTATGTTACCCATATTTGTACGACCTTCCTACGTGACGCCGTAGGCCATACAATTCACATTGCTATTTCCATTTTGCGAAGTATTGACTGTGTCCGTCTCGTGCCTTTCCATGCCCATGGTGGCCGTGCCCCTCTGGTACCGTTCTATGCCCATGGGCATAGAACGGTACCAGAGGGCCATGGTAATGGGTACCAGAAGGTACTAGATAGGCATGAGCCATTCACATATGTATTCACATTATAAAGTATTGGCTATGCCGATGTGGTGCCGTTCTATGCCCATGGGCATAGAGTGGTACCAAAGGGGCACGGTCATGGGTACCAGAAGGCACGAGATGGGCACGAGCCATTCACATAGGTATTCACATTAAAAAGTATTGGCCATGCCCATGTGGTGTCGTTCTATACCCATGGGCATAGAACGGTACCAGAAGGGCATGGTCATGGGCAACAGAAGGAACGAGATGGGCACGAGCCATTCACATAGGTATTCAAATTATAAAGTATTGGTCGTGCCCAAGTGGGACCGTTCTATGCTCATGGGCATAGAACGGTACGAGACGGGCACGGTTAATACTTTGTGATATTGAAATATCAATGTGAATTGATAAAACTCCCTCCTTGCTTGGAAAAACTACGTACCCTCACGGGACTCACATTTACAGATCTGGCTCGCTGAGACCTTTCCGACGGTGTATGGCTTGTCTTTGTACGACCTTCCTACGCGAAATTATGGGAAAAAATGCACTGACTTTATGACCTTGTCATTTTGGAAGGCCTCTTGACCCACTTAGGAACCTTGCAAAGAGATGAAACTCATAGGTCCTGATGAGCGTATCACCCTGACTGCGTCCTATGTGTTTGGGATCAATTCGCATTTTCCTTGACCTTTTGACCTTTTTAATTTGGAAGGCTCTAGGTCCTCTTAGAAAAAAAAGTGCGGTCTCCGAAGGCCTTAATTTATAAATGTTTATATCTTCCTCCAGAAACAATCAAACTACTCCAGATTTTCAGGGTGTCATCACCTAGGAGTCCTTCTCTATCCCTGAAAATATTTTGTCCCTAGCTACTTTCCACGAAGAATTACGGCCATCTATATATTGGTCTGACCTTATGACCTTTCACTTTGGATAGACCTAGACCGCCTTAGGAACCTCACAAAGGGCTGAAACTCACAGGTACTGATTAGCGTATCACCCTGACTGCGTTCTGTGTGTTTGGGGCCAATACGCATTTTCCTTGACCTTTTGACCTTTTTTAGTTGGAAGTACACTAGAAACCCTTAGGAAGGTATCAAAGGGTTGAAACATGTCTCTTTGAATTGCCCTTGAGCAGACCTTTCCAACGGTATGTTACCCATATTTGTACGACCTTCCTACGTGACGCCGTAGGCCATACAATTCACATTGCTATTTCCATTTTGCGAAGTATTGACCGTGTCCATCTCGTGCCTTTCCATGCCCATGGTGGCCGTGCCCCTCTGGTACCGTTCTATGCCCATGGGCATAGAACGGTACTAAAGGGGCACGGTAATGGGTACCAGAAGGTACTAGATAGGCATGAGCCATTCACATATGTACTCACATTATAAAGTATTGGCTATGCCGATGTGGTGCCGTTCTATGCCCATGGGCATAGAGTGGTACCAAAGGGGCACGGTCATGGGCACCATAAGGCACGAGACGGGCACGAGCCATTCACATAGTTATTCATATTAAAAAGTATTGGCCGTGCCCATGTGGTGTCGTTCTATACCCATGGGCATAGAACGGTACCAGAAGGGCATGGTCATGGGTACCAGAAGGAACGAGATGGGCACGAGCCATTCACATAGGTATTCACATTATAAAGTATTGGTCGTGTCCATGTGGGACCGTTCTATGCTCATGGGCATAGAATGGTACGAGACGGGCACGGTTAATACTTTGTGATATTGAAATACCAATGTGAATTGATAAAACTCCCTCCTTGCTTGGAAAAACTATGCACCCTCGCGGGACTCACATTTTCAGATCTAGCTCGCCGAGACCTTTCCGACGGTGTATGGCTTGTCTTTGTACGACCTTCCAACGTGAAATTATGGGAAAAAATGCACTGACTTTATGACCTTGTCATTTTGGAAGGCCTCTTGACCCACTTAGGATCCTTACAAAGAGATGAAACTCATAGGTCCTGATAAGCGTATCACCCTGACTGAGTCCTGTGTGTTTGGGATCAATTCGCATTTTCCTTGACCTTTTGACCTTTTTACTTTGGAAGGCTCTAGGTCCTCTTAGAAAAAAAAATGCGGTCTTCGAAGGCCTTAATTTATAAATGTTTATATCTTCCTCCAGAAACAATCAAACTACTCTAGATTTTCAGGGTGTCATCACCTAGGAGTCCTTCTCTATCCCTGAAAATATTGTGTCCCTAGCAACTTTCCATGAAGAATTACGGCTATCTATATATTGGCCTGACCTTATAACCTTTTCACTTTTGATAGACCTAGACCGCCTTAAGAACCTCACAAAGGGCTGAAACTCACGAGTACTGATCAACGTATCACCTTGACTACATTCTATGTGTTAGGGGTCAATATGCTTTTTCCTTGACCTTTTGACCTTTTTTATTTGGAAACACATAGACCCCCTTAGGAAGGTAGCAAAGGGTTGAAACAGGTCTCTTTGAATTGCCCTTGAGCAGACCTTTCGAACGGTATGTAACCCATATTTGTACGACCTTCCTACGCGATGCCGTGGGCCACACAATTCACATTGCTATTTCCATTTTGCAAAGTATTGACCATGCCTATCTCGTGCCTTTCCATGCCCATGGCCATGCCCCTCTGGTACCGTTCTATGCACATGGGCATAGAGCGGTACCAAAGGGGTACGGTCATGTGCACCAGAAGGCACGAGACGGGCACGAGCCATTCACATAGGTATTCACATCATAAAGTATTGGCCGTGCCCATGTGGTGCCGTTCTATGCCAATGGGCATAGAACGGTACGAGACGGGCACGGTTAATACTTTGTGATATTGAAATACCAATGTGAATTAATAAAACTCCCTCCTTGCTTGGAAAAACTACGTACCCTCACGGGACTCACATTTTCAGATCTGACTCGCTGAGACCTTTCCGACGGTGTATGGCTTGTCTTTGTACGACCTTCCTACGCGAAATTATGGGCAAAAATGCACTGACTTTATGACCTTGTCATTTTGGAAGGCCTCTTGACCCACGTAGGAACCTTGCAAAGAGATGAAACTCATAGGTCCTGATAAGCGTATCACCCTGACTGCGTCCTATGTGTTTGGGATCAATTCGCATTTTCCTTGACCTTTTTACTTTGGAAGGCTCTAGGTCCTCTTAGAAAAAAAGTGCGGTCTCCGAAGGCCTTAATTTATAAATGTTTATATCTTCCTCCAGAAACAATCAAACTACTCTAGATTTTCAGGGTGTTATCACCTAGGAGTCCTTCTCTATCCCTGAAAATATTTTGTCCATAGCTACTTTCCACGAAGAATTACGGCCATCTATATATTGGTCTGACCTTATGACCTTTCACTTTGGATAGACCTAGACCGCCTTAGGAACCTCACAAAGGGCTGAAACTCACAGGTACTGATTAGCGTATCACCCTGACTGCGTTCTGTGTGTTTGGGGCCAATACGCATTTTCCTTGACCTTTTGACCTTTTTTAGTTGGAAGTACACTAGAAACCCTTAGGAAGGTATCAAAGGGTTGAAACATGTCTCTTTGAATTGCCCTTGAGCAGACCTTTCCAACGGTATGTTACCCATATTTGTACGACCTTCCTACGTGACGCCGTAGGCCATACAATTCACATTGCTATTTCCATTTTGCGAAGTATTGACCGTGTCCATCTCGTGCCTTTCCATGCCCATGGTGGCCGTGCCCCTCTGGTACCGTTCTATGCCCATGGGCATAGAACGGTACTAAAGGGGCACGGTAATGGGTACCAGAAGGTACTAGATAGGCATGAGCCATTCACATATGTACTCACATTATAAAGTATTGGCTATGCCGATGTGGTGCCGTTCTATGCCCATGGGCATAGAGTGGTACCAAAGGGGCACGGTCATGGGCACCATAAGGCACGAGACGGGCACGAGCCATTCACATAGTTATTCATATTAAAAAGTATTGGCCGTGCCCATGTGGTGTCGTTCTATACCCATGGGCATAGAACGGTACCAGAAGGGCATGGTCATGGGTACCAGAAGGAACGAGATGGGCACGAGCCAGTCACATAGGTATTCACATTATAAAGTATTGGTCGTGTCCATGTGGGACCGTTCTATGCTCATGGGCATAGAATGGTACGAGACGGGCACGGTTAATACTTTGTGATATTGAAATACCAATGTGAATTGATAAAACTCCCTCCTTGCTTGGAAAAACTATGCACCCTCGCGGGACTCACATTTTCAGATCTAGCTCGCCGAGACCTTTCCGACGGTGTATGGCTTGTCTTTGTACGACCTTCCAACGTGAAATTATGGGAAAAAATGCACTGACTTTATGACCTTGTCATTTTGGAAGGCCTCTTGACCCACTTAGGATCCTTACAAAGAGATGAAACTCATAGGTCCTGATAAGCGTATCACCCTGACTGAGTCCTGTGTGTTTGGGATCAATTCGCATTTTCCTTGACCTTTTGACCTTTTTACTTTGGAAGGCTCTAGGTCCTCTTAGAAAAAAAAATGCGGTCTTCGAAGGCCTTAATTTATAAATGTTTATATCTTCCTCCAGAAACAATCAAACTACTCTAGATTTTCAGGGTGTCATCACCTAGGAGTCCTTCTCTATCCCTGAAAATATTGTGTCCCTAGCAACTTTCCATGAAGAATTACGGCTATCTATATATTGGCCTGACCTTATAACCTTTTCACTTTTGATAGACCTAGACCGCCTTAGGAACCTCACAAAGGGCTGAAACTCACGAGTACTGATCAACGTATCACCTTGACTACATTCTATGTGTTAGGGGTCAATATGCTTTTTCCTTGACCTTTTGACCTTTTTTATTTGGAAACACATAGACCCCCTTAGGAAGGTAGCAAAGGGTTGAAACAGGTCTCTTTGAATTGCCCTTGAGCAGACCTTTCGAACGGTATGTAACCCATATTTGTACGACCTTCCTACGCGATGCCGTGGGCCACACAATTCACATTGCTATTTCCATTTTGCAAAGTATTGACCATGCCTATCTCGTGCCTTTCCATGCCCATGGCCATGCCCCTCTGGTACCGTTCTATGCACATGGGCATAGAGCGGTACCAAAGGGGTACGGTCATGTGCACCAGAAGGCACGAGACGGACACGAGCCATTCACATAGGTATTCACATCATAAAGTATTGGCCGTGCCCATGTGGTGCCGTTCTATGCCAATGGGCATAGAACGGTACGAGACGGGCACGGTTAATACTTTGTGATATTGAAATACCAATGTGAATTAATAAAACTCCCTCCTTGCTTGGAAAAACTACGTACCCTCACGGGACTCACATTTTCAGATCTGACTCGCTGAGACCTTTCCGACGGTGTATGGCTTGTCTTTGTACGACCTTCCTACGCGAAATTATGGGCAAAAATGCACTGACTTTATGACCTTGTCATTTTGGAAGGCCTCTTGACCCACTTAGGAACCTTGCAAAGAGATGAAACTCATAGGTCCTGATAAGCGTATCACCCTGACTGCGTCCTATGTGTTTGGGATCAATTCGCATTTTCCTTGACCTTTTTACTTTGGAAGGCTCTAGGTCCTCTTAGAAAAAAAGTGCGGTCTCCGAAGGCCTTAATTTATAAATGTTTATATCTTCCTCCAGAAACAATCAAACTACTCTAGATTTTCAGGGTGTTATCACCTAGGAGTCCTTCTCTATCCCTGAAAATATTTTGTCCATAGCTACTTTCCACGAAGAATTACGGCCATCTATATATTGGTCTGACCTTATGACCTTTCACTTTGGATAGACCTAGACCGCCTTAGGAACCTCACAAAGGGCTGAAACTCACAGGTACTGATTAGCGTATCACCCTGACTGCGATCTGTGTGTTTGGGGCCAATACGCATTTTCCTTGACCTTTTGACCTTTTTTAGTTGGAAGTACACTAGAAACCCTTAGGAAGGTATCAAAGGGTTGAAACATGTCTCTTTGAATTGCCCTTGAGCAGACCTTTCCAACGGTATGTTACCCATATTTGTACGACCTTCCTACGTGACGCCGTAGGCCATACAATTCACATTGCTATTTCCATTTTGCGAAGTATTGACCGTGTCCATCTCGTGCCTTTCCATGCCCATGGTGGCCGTGCCCCTCTGGTACCGTTCTATGCCCATGGGCATAGAACGGTACTAAAGGGGCACGGTAATGGGTACCAGAAGGTACTAGATAGGCATGAGCCATTCACATATGTACTCACATTATAAAGTATTGGCTATGCCGATGTGGTGCCGTTCTATGCCCATGGGCATAGAGTGGTACCAAAGGGGCACGGTCATGGGCACCATAAGGCACGAGACGGGCACGAGCCATTCACATAGTTATTCATATTAAAAAGTATTGGCCGTGCCCATGTGGTATCGTTCTATACCCATGGGCATAGAACGGTACCAGAAGGGCATGGTCATGGGTACCAGAAGGAACGAGATGGGCACGAGCCATTCACATAGGTATTCATATTATAAAGTATTGGTCGTGTCCATGTGGGACCGTTCTATGCTCATGGGCATAGAACGGTACGAGACGGGCACGGTTAATACTTTGTGATATTGAAATACCAATGTGAATTGATAAAACTCCCTCCTTGCTTGGAAAAACTACGCACCCTCGCGGGGCTCACATTTTCAGATCTGGCTCGCCGAGACCTTTCCGACGGTGTATGGCTTGTCTTTGTATGACCTTCCTACATGAAATTATGGGAAAAAATGCACTGACTTTATGACCTTGTCATTTTGGAAGGCCTCTTGACCCACTTAGGAACCTTACAAAGAGATGAAACTCATAGGTCCTGATAAGCGTATCACCCTGACTGCGTCCTGTGTGTTTGGGATCAATTCGCATTTTCCTTGACCTTTTGACCTTTTTACTTTGGAAGGCTCTAGGTCCTCTTAGAAAAAAAAATGTGGTCTCCGAAGGCCTTAATTTATAAATGTTTATATCTTCCTCCAGAAACAATCAAACTACTCTAGATTTTCAGGGTGTCATCACCTAGGAGTCCTTCTCTATCCCTGAAAATATTGTGTCCCTAGCTACTTTCCACGAAGAATTACGGCTATCTATATATTGGCCTGACCTTATAACCTTTTCACTTTTGATAGACCTAGACCGCCTTAGGAACCTCACAAAGGGCTGAAACTCACGAGTACTGATCAACGTATCACCTTGACTACATTCTATGTGTTAGGGGTCAATATGCTTTTTCCTTGACCTTTTGACCTTTTTTATTTGGAAACACATAGACCCCCTTAGGAAGGTAGCAAAGGGTTGAAACAGGTCTCTTTGAATTGCCCTTGAGCAGACCTTTCGAACGGTATGTAACCCATATTTGTACGACCTTCCTACGCGATGCCGTGGGCCACACAATTCACATTGCTATTTCCATTTTGCAAAGTATTGACCATGCCTATCTCGTGCCTTTCCATGCCCATGGCCATGCCCCTCTGGTACCGTTCTATGCACATGGGCATAGAGCGGTACCAAAGGGGTACGGTCATGTGCACCAGAAGGCACGAGACGGGCACGAGCCATTCACATAGGTATTCACATCATAAAGTATTGGCCGTGCCCATGTGGTGCCGTTCTATGCCCATGGGCATAGAACGGTACCAGAGGAGCACGGTCATGGGCACCAGAAGGCACGAGACGGGCACAAGCCATTCACTTGGGTATTCACATTATAAAGTATTGGCCTTGCCCATGTGATGCCGTTCTATGCTCGTGGGCATAGAACGGTACGAGACGGGCACGGTTAATACTTTGTGATATTGAAATACCAATGTGAATTGATAAAACTCCCTCCTTGCTTGGAAAAACTACGTACCCTCGCGGGGCTCACATTTTCAGATCCGGCTCGCCGAGACCTTTCCGACGGTATATGGCTTGTCTTTGTACGACCTTCCCACGCGAAATTATGGGCAAAAATGCACTGACCTTAAGACCTTGTCATTTTGGAAGGCCTGTTGACCCACTTAGGAACCTTGCAAAGAGCTGAAACTCACAGGTCCTGATCAGGGTATCACCCTGACTGCGTCCTATGTGTTTGGGTCAATACGCATTTTCCTTGACCTTTTAACCTTTTGATTTTGGAAGGCTCTAGGCCGGCTTAGGAAAATCACACAGGGCAGAAACGGCAAACGGTTGAAACAGGTCTATTTGAATTGAACCCTTGAGCAGACCTTTCGAACGGTATGTAACCCATATTTGTACGACCTTCCTACGCGACGCCATGGGCCACACAATTCACATTGCTATTTCCATTTTGCAAAGTATTGACCATGCCCATCTTGTGCCTTTCCATGCCCATGGCAATGCCCCTCTGGTACCGTTCTATGTACATGGGCATAGAGTGGTACCAAAGGGGCACGGTCATGGGCACCAGAAGGCACGAGACGGGCACGAGCCATTCACATAGGTATTCACATCATAAAGTATTGGCCATGCCCATGTGGTGCCGTTCTATGCCCATGGGCATAGAACGGTACCAGAGTAGCACGGTCATGGGCACCAGAAGGCACGAGACGGGCACGAGCCATTCATTTGGGTATTCACATTATAAAGTATTGGCCGTGCCATGTGATGCCGTTCTATGCTCATGGGCATAGAACGGTACGAGACGGGCACGGTTAATACTTTGTGATATTGAAATACCAATGTGAATTGATAAAACTCCCTCCTTGCTTGGAAAAACTACGCACCCTCGCGGGACTCACATTTTCAGATCCGGCTCGCCGAGACCTTTCCGATGGTGTATGGCTTGTCTTTGTACGACCTTCCTACGCGAAATTATGGGCAAAAATGCACTGACCTTAAGACCTTGTCATTTTGGAAGGCCTGTTGACCCACTTAGGAACCTTGCAAAGAGCTGAAACTCACAGGTCCTTATAAGCGTATCACCCTGACTGCGTCCTGTGTGTTTGGGGTCAATACGCCTTTTCCTTGACCTTTTGACCTTTTTACTTTGGAAGGCTCTAGGTCCTCTTAGAAAAAAAAGTGCGGTCTCCGAAGGCCTTAATTTATAAATGTTTATATCTTCCTCCAGAAACAATCAAATTATTCCAGAAATTCAGGGTGTCATCACCTAGAAGTCCTTCTCTATCCCTGCAAATATTGTATCCTTAATTGCTTTCCACGAAGAATTACGGCCATCTATATATTGGCCTGACCTTATGACCTTTTCACTTTTGATAGACCTAGACCGCTTTAGGAACCTCGCAAAGGGCTGAAACTCACAGGTACTGATCAACGTATCACCTTGACTGCATTATATGTGTTTGGGGTCAATACGCTTTTTCCTTGACATTTTGACCTTTTTATTTGGAGACACCTAGACCCCCTTAGGAAGGTAGCAAAGGGTTGAAACAGGTCTCCTTGAATTTCCCTTGAGCAGACCTTTCGAACGGTATGCAACCCATATTTGTACGACCTTCCTACGCGACGCCGTGGGCCACACAATTCACATTGCTATTTCCATTTTGCAAAGTATTGACCATGCCCATCTCATACCTTTCCATGCCCATGGCCATGCCCCTCTGGTACGGTTCTATGCACATGGACTTAGAGCGGTACCAAAGGGGCACGGTCATGGGCACCAGAAGGCACGAGACGGGCACGAGCCATTCACATAGGTATTCACATCATAATGTATTGGCCATGCCCATGTGGTGCCGTTCTATGCCCATGGGCATAGAACGGTACCAGAGGAGCACGGTCATGGGCACCAGAAGGCACGAGACGGGCATGAGCCATTCATTTGGGTATTCACATTATAAAGTATTGGCCGTGCCATGTGATGCCGTTCTATGCTCATGGGCATAGAAC
>JBBPBX010060859.1:0-21302 GCA_038048925.1 Garcialebias charrua
AAACTGTTCTTGTAATGGATGAGGTGGTTTGCATAAATTTCCTTGTGAATTGTGAGACCGGATTTTCTATAGAGACGCTCTAGCCGCCAACCTTTGGTTTTCAGGGAACGGAGTGCTGGAGTGAACCAGGGTGCAGAGGTGGAGAAGGAAACAGTTTGAGTTTTCAAAGGAGCAACAGAGTTAAGGATGTTGGTGAGGCTGGTGTTGTATAATGTGACAAGATCATCTGGGTTGGAGTTGAAGGTGGAGAAGGTATTATTAATATGAGATAAAAGAGTGTCATGGTTGATATTCTTGATATTACGGAAGGAAAGAGTACGTTGAGGTTTTTCTGAGGAAAATTTAAGATTAACATTGAATGAAAGCATCAGGTGATCAGTAAATGGAAGTTCATCAGAAGAACAGTTAAGAGGAGAAAGTCCAGAGCAGCAGAGTAAATCCAAAGTGTGGCCCTGTCTGTGCGTTGGAAAGTTGATGAATTGTTGGAAGCTACAGCTGTCCAGGCAGGATGTGAAGTCTCTGGTGAGGGGGTTGTTTTCTTCATCCATATGTAAGTTGAAATCGCCCAGCAGAATAATGTTGGGTGAAAGAGCTGAAAGATGGGCCATTAGAGCAGCAAACTCATTCATGAAGGAGTTGTTTACTTTTGGCGGGCGGTAAATAGTTGCCACAGCGGTGGGGGTCGGGCCAGAGAGCAGACACACAAGCCATTTTCGCATTGACCGGCCCTCCCCAGTCTGGCTCGTCCCTGGTTGGCCCAGAGCCAGCCCTGGCCCGCCCCCGTTCATTACGCATTATGTGGAGAGCAAGCCTTGAAGTGGGTGGGGTGTTCTCTTGAAGTGGGTGGGGTGTTCACTTGAAGTGGGTGGGGTGTTCACTTGAGTGGGTGGGGTGTTCACTTGACGTGGGTGGAGTGTTCTTGTGTGCGCGCTTACAGTGTTTTAAGAGAGGAGACGCCGCTAAAAAATAAATTTTTTGCCGAGTATATATATTAGTGTTTCTGAGTTTAATATTTGTTAATAACTGATTACAAATCAGCTTATGTTAGAACGTAAATAACACGAAGCGCGCACCCATTTCCGCCTTTCAGCGCGACCTGAATGTCATTAAAATATAACTACGGTAATATTGTCTAACTCTTGCGTGCAGCCAGGGTTTTAAAATATAACTAATAATCTCTAACTCCTACGTGCAGCTAGAATGTTAAGAGGGGTGATTACTTTATAGGCAAAGTGGACTCCTAAAATTCCAGTCCGTTGCTGTGGCTCAGAGAGATTGCGCACTGCTCTTACACTCTTTTATCTTGACCCGAGGAAGCGGGTTCGCTTCCCACCCGGTACAAAGTTATTTTACTTTTTTTTATTGGAGTACAAAAAGGTACAAAAACAAAAAGGAATTTGTTTGGTTCTTCTGTTCTGGGAGTGCAAAACAAATTACTCAAATTAATTTGTAAAGAAGACTAATATGTTTTCTTTTTTTAAGACTAAAACTAGACTTAAAATTTTTAAGTTTTTGTCGACTAAAACTGGACTAAAACCATTAAATATAGAAATGACTAAAACTGACTAAAACTAAGAAGTATTTTAGTCTAAAAGACTAAGACTAAAACTAAAATCAAAATGGCTGTCAAAAACAACACTGATTTTGATTAGATGTAAATTGAGTACTTGCAATGTTTGTCTCTTACAGAGAAGAAGTCACTGAACAGCTGCGAGATACTGGAGAATGCTGCTTGGTGGCTCTCGTCCTGTGGTAGACAGCAGCACAACAGTCGCAGTCGGCACTCCCACACTTTAGCGGCCAGTGTGCGAGCAGTGGACAGGAACTGGGAGCTCCCACCGCTCTCCAGGTCTCTCACTCCCAGTGGCTCTATTGGGCCAGGCTGAGGACGGGAGTTTCCCATTGGATCAAAGACAAAAACTACTCCCAACCCCGTGAATAGCAGTATGATCCAGCTGTTGTAAAGAAGAAATAAATAGATAAGAGCATACCGGTACTCATTTCTGATCAACTACTGTATAAGAGTAAAATAAAAAAGGGCATGTGAAAATATGCAAACCTTGCAATCACTGCAGCAATGACAGAGCCCACGGTGGCTGGATCACAACCTTGGCCATCATCAGACACCCAGTAAGCTCCCAGACAGGCCCACACCAGCTCAGGAATGTAAAGGAGAGCTCGCAGGTACACCAGTACAGCCATGGAGCGCCTTGCACTAGAGTTTGTAATTGTGCCTGAAGGAATAAAGTATAAATATTAGTGAAATCTACAAAAAACATGACACACGTTGCTGGAAGCAATCAGTGGTGGATACTTCAAAAGAAGAAAAGACTCCTGTGTTACAAAATTGGCCTCATTGTTTGATTTGATTTGATTTGATGTTTATTCATTCATTTTAAAAGAACAATACAAGACAGTTTCATCAGATAGAAGAATACAAGTAGGATAAAATGAAAGGAGCAGAAAGAAGATGAAATCTTATTATATCTGCCCCTTGTTATTGTGTCATCAAATTTTCACAAGGAAATCAAACACTCAGAATGAAGTACAAAACAAATTTAATTTTTTTTTTTTTTTTTTACTGAAAGTCTAACATGTCAACACATACAGTATCAGCACAAACACCTCATACCAACTGTTGTATCAGTAAGTATGGTGTAACTGCAAGTAGGGCTGGGGGATGTATCGAATATGCTCAATGTATCGAGAGATTTTCAATTTACGATGGTTAAAATGGCTCTATCCCAACCATCGCGAGTATTATTAGACTTGAAAATCTGTGTACAGTAGTTTTTTTTCTCCCGTCTGTGTACCCAACTGAACGTGGCCCCTCCTTCTCCCTCAACACCCAGCCCTCATCCCCGCATGCTTCCTGCTTCTCCAGGTGGGGGTGGGGGGTGGGGGGGGAGTTAATACAACAAGTAAACACAGGAGATATGAAGAGCAGCTTGGCTACAGAACAAAAAAGGAAAACAGTGGCTATTATTTGGAGATGGTTTGGATTTAAATGGTCAGATAAGCAGCAGAAAAATGTTTTTTTTTGTAGACAATGCTGAAAACAAGTACCGACAAAAGGTCAGCACTTCGAATCTTTTTCACCATTTAAAACTGCTACAAGTTAAGTTGTAATTAAGCTGCAGCTCCGACTGTTTTCAGCCTTCCCTGAGACAAACCAAGGGTCAAAACTCATTTAGCCATGCTGCGCCTTATGAGAGCAACAGTGAGAAGTAGCTACACATTAATAAATCAGCAGCTTATCATATCGAAGACACAATGCTTAGCAGCTAACTGATGGCTAAAGTTAGCAGTCTTGTTAGCCGCCAAGGACCATGTCTTTAGCGATATGATAAGCCACTGCTTTATTATTGTGGTGCTACCCCTCACTGTAAATGCTCCCCCATAGCTCTGCGTACGTCCGTACGCGTGTCCGTATGCGCGTACTGTACGCAGACAGTTCACCCGCACAGCTCAGGGTACGTTCTTGCATATATTCTCGCATTTTCGTTCCAAATTCTTCACGTCATTTGAGCAACTGCAGTGCAGCGCGTGTACCTACGGGACAAATTGAGGTCACTGACTGGTCATTTTCTGACACGCCTACTGAATTGATTGACAGGTCGGTGGGGAAAAAAAGGCGCGAGCTGGCAGCTGCAGCGGTGTTCTGTGTTTATATGTTGTTAAAAAGTTCTAAAAAAAACCAGGGAGAGCTGGTCCTGCAGTCCATACATCAGACCAGCACACCAGGAAATCTGCAGAACCTCCCTCAGCCACGTTGGACCCGAGTTTAATTCGCTCGTGACAAATTTGTTAATTTCTCATCATTTCAGTCATGGAGTCAACGGAGGAGGAAGCGATCACTTGCCTTTTGGCAAAAAAAACTAAAGAAAAGGCCAGATCAAGGATGAAGAAGAGGAATTTAATACATTTGTGTCGCATACAAAACAGTCCGGCGCCGGGCAGTTTATTGTGCGAAAACGCGTTTGCGTACGCGGTCGTAAAAATTGAGCTTTGCGCGTACATGCCCTGCGGGGATACGCTTGTGCCTCTGTGTAGTACGTGCGTACAGCTGCGTACGACCGTACACAGAGCTATGCGGGGGCCTTTAGACTTAAAAATCTGTGTTCAGTAGTTCCTCTTTATCTGCCCGTCCAACTTCACGTGGCCCCTTCTTCTCTTCTCCCAAACACAGCCCCTCACATGCTGCTTCACACATCCCCTCCTACTCCCTCACATGCTGCTTCACACAGCCCCTGCTTCTCCCTCACATGTTGCTTCACATGCTTAAAAAGTAACTTGCCTCAAAATTAACTTTTTTTAGCTGATAAACTCCCTAGAATGTGTGTAAAATGTTGTATAGCACTATGTCTGTGTTAATTTTCATGTTTTTGTGCGTATTTGTTTAAATCGGCAATATTTGGTCCAAAAAACGTGTTTTCACTAACCCTATGGGTTGAACTGTTGTACTGCAGCCTAATTTTATTATTGGTCTACGATTCTCACTGTGACGTGTTTTCTCACTCTGTCGTCACGGCCTCTGCTGGGTTAGTATAAAAGGTTCAAGCAGAGCCACGCCCCTGCAGAGATCGTTCTCTACACTTTTCCTTTCTGTCGGCGCGGACTCTGACACACTCTCTTGTGGTGCGACAGTCTGTACCATACAAGTACCACTGATCGATATCATTTTCAGATTACCAACTTACAGTATTTATTTTAAGAATACTTTTCGTTCTAAAAGTATTTGATTGCATTTGTTTTCTTATTCTGCGATGGACTAGTGATACATGAATGCCAAGTTGAGGCAGAGGCAGGGACCCGGTTTGGAAAACCAAAAGACCCAGGTTAGATCCCTGGTCACGGCATATCTTGTGGTATTATTTTCATTTTTTTTTAAGCCTTTTGTTTCGGATAGATCGAGTGAGAATAGATAAATACATCTACATAATACCCTGATGCATGTTCAATAATCCAGGTAGAAAAATCTAAAAAAGCCAAGTCTGGTCCTCTGGACATTCAAAAAACAAAACAAAGCAAAAAAAATTGTAGAAACGTTTTGTCTTTCGTCCGAAAGACTTCCTCAGTCTGAGCTGCTGTATTCAGCTCAGTCTTATAAATAGCACCCTCTCACAGTGGATCAACCAGTTGGCTGATGACAGCCTGAAACCAGCTGCTCACATGATCAAGGAGGACCATCAGCCTAACGATGGATCGTTAGCACCCTGATGGTTGTTTGCTATTCACAGAGGGCTGAGTGATACTAGCAATAACAGCGTTGTATAAGGGGGACAGTTGAACCCGGAGGCCTCCACCCCTGTTTAATGATGGATGGTTTCTTTTCAGGATGGCCTAGCACAGAAGATCAACATCATCAGGTCAGGACTCTGCACTCTACACTCATCTCCACGCCAGCGGTCACTCTTTCAGGGATGAAGATGTTCACATCCTTGATAGAGAGGAACGATGGTTTGAGAGAGGAGTAAAGGAGGCCATCTTTGTGAAAAGAAACCGTCCATCATTAAACAGGGGTGGAGGCCTCCGGGTTCAACTGTCCCCCTTATACAACGCTGTTATTGCTAGTATCACTCAGCCCTCTGTGAATAGCAAACAACCATCAGGGTGCTAACGATCCATCGTTAGGCTGATGGTCCTCCTTGATCATGTGAGCAGCTGGTTTCAGGCTGTCATCAGCCAACTGGTTGATCCACTGTGAGAGGGTGCTATTTATAAGACTGAGCTGAATACAGCAGCTCAGACTGAGGAAGTCTTTCGGACGAAAGACGAAACGTTTCTACAATTTTTTTGGCTTTGTTTTGTTTTGTTTTTTGAATGTCCAGAGGACCAGACTTAGCTTTTTTAGACATCTACATAATAATTATTTGTTGTTGCTTGTTTTAAGTTGTTTATTACTAATGTAATTTTAACATTCAAAAATAATAACGGTCTCTCGTCCTGGCCACACCTCCTCGCTCACCCCCCACCCGTGTCTGTTGACACTCCCACTTTGTTGCATTTTTCAAAATTTGTCTAGGGGCGGAGCTACAGTAGAACAGTGAGGTAAGTTACTCTTTAATAACGTCATGAAGGCGGTGCAACTGAAGAAGAATATTATTTAATATATGTAAATCGTTTATTTTTTAGACATTTATTTTGTAGTTACAGCTGTTTGTTGATAAATACGCCTGTGTGACAATTGGGACAAAGCTTTGACTCAGACATATATTTTTGTTATTACTTTATGGAAAGAAAAACAATATTCATTCAGCCTTTATTTCTACAGGTTAGTCTCATTGAGTTTCGAAGACTTATTTACAACAGGGATCTGTTTTTAACAAAGAATGATGACAACCATAGACAATCATAAAATAAAGCATATAAATTGAAAAAATAAATGGAAGAAAATGATATTCATTCATTAAACCTTTATTTACACAGGTTTAAAAACAAAACAAAAACAGCTACATTATAAAATGATGTAAATACTAAAAACAGGGACATGTCTGCGTTGGATTTCGCCATGAACGTAGCAGATGTGTTGGAATATCAAGATATATATTGTATACAGTACTGTATTGGAATTTACCTTAAAAATATTGAGACATTAATTTTGGTTCATATTGCCCACCCCTAACTCCACTGGTGGTGGAGAGATGATGACTTGAGCTTATTTTGCTGACAAAAGACCTGGGTACCTTGCAGCCACTGAGTCGGCCATGAATTCTTCTGAATACTAACGCCAAAAATACACTACATGCGTTCCGGCTCCGCCCCGCTCCGGTCCGACCTCCGCAGCAAATACGCACCCATTATAATCAATGACAGAATTTACACTGGCTCCGCACGGCGGCAGCGAGCTGCGGAGAGCGGACGGCAGTCCGTCAAAATTAGAAATTTTTCTATTTCTGCCGGACGCCGGAGATGTGCCGGAGTCAACTTTTGAAGATTACGTCGCACCAACAGGAAAAGGAACGAGCACAACTTCCGTATTTACAAAATAAAATCACCACGGGCGGACTTAATCCTAGCTCTATACGGATTTATTTGTACAAAAATGCTGTCAAACTATCATTTATGACTACGCCTACAAACGCAATACAAGAAATAAATAAATAAATAAAGTATTTTATTCTGAAATGTAATACATCACTTCCTGTTGCTCAAACCATGTCCTGTCGCTCATTTACGAGAGAAGATCAAGGCAGCAGTCTCTACTGTTGTTCTCCTTCTTCCACCGAATGAATTGTTTTGTTCTGACTTACTTATTTATCACTTGATTTATCGCGCGATCTCGCAATTCACGCGCATGCGTCTCGGAGCGGCACATCCATGCGGACCTGAGCTGAGCGGAGGAAGTGGAAATTGGACTCGCTCAGCTGCGACCTGCGGAGCGGGGCGGAGCCGGACCGCATGTAGTGTATTTTTGGCGTAACACATTCTAGAGCAGTGGTCCACAAACACCGGGCCATATATTACATATTATTTCATCAATTGAAATTATTAAAATTGTATGATTTGGTTGAACATAGTATTTTACAAGTCATGTATAAAACTCATGAAAATATTACCCCAAATATTCATTTGAAATTTGTTAAAAAAAAAGAGTCATTAAAACCTTAAGAGAATGTAAATGTTTGTAAAACCTTCATTTAGAACGAGTCTGAAGGAGCTGTGTTGTAAATCAGGAAACAGGATTGTGGAGTTGACTTGATATCACTATAAACATTTCTAAAACTATTTATATTTTTTAAAAGATGATTAAAGTTGTTGGGAAGGTATAGTGCAGGTGAAGGATACCTGAAGTAGTTTTGTTTTCAGTTTGGAGATTGTTAAAGTGAAGGTTGTTGTTTGTATTTATTTTGTATTTTTTAAATAAGGGGCAGATACTGTATTATAAGTAAAAAGACTACTGTATTTTCGTCTTTCTGCACCTTTTCATTCAGTGATTTTTTTCTGTCTGATGAATTTGTTTTATATTGAATAAATGAATTTAAAAAAAAAACACGCAGCGCTGGGGCTGTTTGTTTCAGTACGTCGTAGTTTCCATACCATACCATTTTTATTTATAAAGCACTTTAAACAGGAACAAGGCCAAACCAAAGTGCTGAACAAACAAACAACAGGCAACACACACAATGAAGTACAGAACAAAAGACAAAAAAACATTGCAGATCATAAATAAAACGACCAAACACAGATCAGCTGGTGTTGAAAGCAATAGAATAGTAGTGAGTCTTTAAACGGGATTTGAAAACCGAGAGGGAGGGGGCCTGTCTGACGAGCAGCTGTAACTCGTTCCAGAGTCTTGGGCCTGCTACAGAGAACGCCCTGTCACCTCTGCGTTTAAGACGAGTTCCTGGAACTCTTAAAAGTACCCGGTCCTCTGACCTCAGTGCACGTGGTGGGACATAAGGGTGTATCAAATCAGAGAGATAGGCGGGGGCGAGACTGTTCAGCGATTTGTAGACATACATGAGAATTTTGAACTGGATTCGAAGATGAACCGGTAGCCAGTGCAAGGAGGCCAAGACTGGTGTAATGTGCTCTGTTTTGCACTGGTTAAAAATCGGGCTGCTTCGTTCTGAACCAGTTGTAGTTGTGCAATGGTGGTCTGACTGACACCAAGCAGAAGTGAATTGCAGTAATCAAGCCTAGATAATAATAATAATGAATTCAATTTATAACGCGCTTTTCATTAGTGAAAATCTCAAAGCGCTACACACATTGAATGCTACACACATTCATACACCGGTGGCGGCAGACTACCATGCAAGGTGCGTTCCAGTCCTACCGGGAGCAACTCGGGGTTAAGTGTCTTGCCCAAGGACACAACAACACATGGTGTGGGGAACCGGGATTCGAACCGCCAACCTTCCGATCGGGGGACGACTGCCATTACCACTACGCCACGGACGCCCCAACGTGTGTTGATGTAATAAATACGTGAATTACTGTCTCCAGGTTATTTTTTGATAATATGGGCTTCAGCATAGACAGTCGCCTCAGCTGGAAAAAGGATTTAACGATCATGTTTACATGACTGAATTAAGAGTTTATTCATGTTTTTCTCAAATTCAAGATCTTTTTTATTGAATTTTTCGCTTTTTTTCTTCTTCAGACAACAACAACAACAAACAAAAACAACAACAAACTAGAGAAATTGAAACATTTACGAAATTGTGCCCAGATTTTTAGAGTGTGTTTTATAACTGGATTTATAACAGTTGTAAGTGGTGGAAGCGGGAGTGAGGATCCCAAGAAAGCCACGGAGGACCATTTCCCAGAACACTGTGACTCCATCTCTACCCAGTCAGGGCTGTCAGGCCTGTTGTAATAGAATGACCAGAATGCTAGACAGTGCAAGTTTGCTGCCCAATAATAAAAGCGGAAATTTGGAAGGGCAAGACCGCCTGCGGCCTTAGTTTTTTGGAGATGTGTCTTATTTAAGCGTGGACGTTTTCCTTGCCACAGATATGATGAAATGATGGAATCTAACTGAACAAAGAATGAACCAGGGATAAAAACAGGAATATTTTGAAAAAGATATAAAAACTTAGGTAAAGTGACCATCTTGACTGAGTTAATACGGCCTGTGAGGGAAATGGAAAGCGGTGACCATCGGGATAATGCCTGCTTTGTCTGATTCAACAGAGAGACAAAGTTTTCTTGATATAAATCTTTATACCTCCTCGTAACTGTAACACCCAGGTAAGAGAATTTTGTCTTCTCAATTTTAAGAGGCCATTTACCAAAGTCAAGAGTCTGCGCCAGGGTATTGACAGGGAAAATTACACTTTTACTCAGGTTTAATTTGTAACCAGAATTTATTCCAAATTCCTCAAGTAATGATAAAACGGAGGGCAGCGTGTCAGTCGGATGAGAAATGAAAAGTAAAAGGTCATCAGCATAAAGGGAGACCTTGTGCTCCATATCGCCTCTCCAGATTCCTGAAATTGTGTCACAGGACCGCAAAGCAGTGGCAAGAGGTTCAATTGCCAGGTCAAAGAGCATAGGGCTCAGTGGGCATCCCTGGCGAGTTCCTCGATGTAGACTGAAGGGTTTTGATATCTGAGAGTTGGTACGAATGGTTGCGGTGGGATGTGAATAAATTAATTGCACCCATGTAATGAAATTGGGGCCAAAACCAAATTTGTCAAGAACATTAAACAAGTAGTCCCATTCAACCCGATCAAATGCTTTCTCTGCATCAAGGGAAATAACACACTCAGGAACAGTATCCGAAGGAGAATAAATAATGTCCAAAAGGCGTCTGACATTAAAAAAGGAGTGCCTGCCTTTAATGAATCCAGTCTGGTCTTTTGATATGATGAAAGGAAGGATCTTTTCCAACCTTTGAGCAAGAACTTTGGCTAAAATTTTGGCGTCTGTATTTAAAAGGGAGATTGGTCGATAAGAGGAACAGTGAGTTGGGTCTTTTCCTTTCTTTGCAATGAGGGTAATGCAGGCCTCTAAAAAAGATTTCGGAAGGGATCCTTGGTCAAATGACTCTAAGAGAACCGAGTGTAGGAGTGGGGAAAGTAATGAAGAAAATTTCTTAAAAAATTCAGCAGGGAAGCCGTCAGGACCCGGACATTTGCCAGACTGCATTACCGATACAGCTGACACAATTTCTGTCAGGGATATTGGGATCTCCAGTGCATCTTTCAGGTTGGGTGTGAGTTTTGGCATGTTGGTCTTTTCGAAAAACTGAGAAGATAAATTCTTGTTGGTTTGGGATTCTGAAGTATATAAATGGGAATAAAAGTCCTTAAATGCTCTGTTAATTTGTAAATGATCTAGAGTTGTGGTGCCGTTCTCTAATTGGATCTTAGGGATGATTTGTTTAGCCATGGCACCCTTCAACTGATTTGCCAGTAGTTTTCCTGACTTTTCTCCATGTATGTAAAATGATGATTTACTTTTCAAAAGTGATTGTTCTATTGAGTATGTAGACAATAAATCAAACTTAGTTTTGAGTTCTACTTTTTTTTTGTACAGATTAGGGCATTTGTTTTGAGCGTATTGTTGATCAATTTCTTTTATCTGCTGGGCTAAATCAGTTCTTTCTTTTTGAGATTTTTGCCTCAGCCGGGCGGTATATGAAATGATTTGTCCCCTAAGATAGGCCTTAAGGGTATCCCAAACTGTTGACAGTGGGATCCCAGGAGTTCTGTTTATGGATAGAAAGAAGGTTATTTCTTTTTCTATAAATGTAACAAAATCATTGTTTAACAGTAACGTTGAATTGAATCTCCACTGTCTACTCCTTATAGGAATGTCAGGGAGGGACAAAGACAGAGTGACAGGTGCATGGTCTGAGATGACAATACTGTGGTAGTCACAGCCACGGACAGAGGGAAGAAGTTTGTTGTCCATGAAAAAGTAATCGATCCTCGAGTATGAATGATGAACATGAGAAAAAAAAGAATATTCTCTCTCAGCTGGGTGTAAAAAACGCCATACATCGCACAGGCCATACTTAGATAGAAAGGCACGAATAGTGTGGGACGACCTGCTGGCTGTGGCAGGGTTTGTAGAGGATCTGTCCAAAACTGGGTCCAACCAGCAATTCAGGTCACCACTGAGTATCAATGAGTATGTGTTTAGGTCCGGGAGCAGTGAGAATAATTTCTCAAAGAAACCAACATCATCCGTATTTGGGGCATAAACGTTAACTAGCACTACTGGTGTGTTGTACAATTTACCGGAAACAATCACAAAACGACCATATTTATCTGAGTTAACTTGAAAAGGTTCAAATGAAATGTCTTGACTGATGAGGATCGAGACGCCCCGAGCCTTTGCTCGAAATGAGGAATGGAAACTCTGCCCGTGCCATGTTTGCAGTAATCGTTTGCTATCGTCACTTCTAATGTGAGTCTCCTGCAGGAAAGCAATGCCTGTATTTAACTGTTTTAAATGAGAGAGCACCTTCCTTCTCTTGACGGGGTGGTTCAAACCTTTGACGTTCCAGCTTGACAACACCAACTGACCACTCATATTACTAATAATTTGTATAAGAAAGGTAGGTAATACAGTCTAATGTGTTGATGGCTGTGCAGTTCTTGGCAAAGTGAAAGAAAATATAAATTAATGGCAGTGATGGACCCCCCACCCCCCTCCCTTTCCCACCCTGGACAGCTGCAACAGACAGAAGCAGCAAGCTCCATAGAAATTAAAAATAAGTCTCCTGTCTAACTTTTAAACTAGTGCTCCAGTATCATCAGAGGAAAAAAAAATGTATAAGCACCTCATGCAAGGCCAAAAATGTACACATAGATGTGTGATCACGCATACACATATAAACAAAGTTAAATTAATCCTAATCCTAAATTAAATCTTCAATCAGTCCAAGACCAATTCAAGATTCAATTCAAGATAGTCAACAGGTAAACAAGAAGAGGAAAAATGTTAATAGTTCAAAATAATATATTGAAAACATTATATATTTCACCCATTTTTATACATGGATAGGCCTACTTCAATTATTTATGTGCCTAAATACCTAATGCCTAAAAAAAAAAAAATTTTTTTTATAAGCACCTCACAAACTAGTTTAAAGTATGCAAGGCCAAAAAACTGTATACACATAAATGTGTACCGGTAATCACGCACACATATACAAACGTAAAGTTAAATTAATCCCAATCTCAAATTAATTATCAATCAATCCAGGACTAACCCAAGATTCAGGTCAAAAATAGTCAACAGGTAAACGAGAAAAGGAAAAATGTTTCATTTCAAAAATGTTAATAGTTAAAAAAAAAGCTGCAACTAAAAAAGTCTCAGATAATCAGAGTATGGGCAGAGTCCTGCTCATCTGTTCCTCACCTCATGTAAAGAAAAGTTTAGTGTAATAATCAAAGCCAGTGCGGGAACAGCGCATTGTTCATCAGTTAGAAGAAAAGTTTAAATATTACTTGCGCTGTGAAGCCTGAAAGGTGTCACTGAACTTCTGCGCCTCCTCCACAGAGCCCAGCCACTTTCTGTGTCCATCAGGTAAAGTCACGCGAAGTCGAGCAGGAAAAAGCAGAGCAGGTTTTAGACCCAGAGAATACAGCACAGCCATCACGTCCTTATATTCAGAGTCAGAGTCAGAGAGAATTTATTGTCATTTGCACCGCATGTAGTACATGTGTTGAAAACGAGATTATGTACACAGGGTCCCAGTTACATCCAACAACAAATGCAAGAGAAAAACAATAATAACATCTAGGATTAACTAAGAGAGACATCAGCTAGTAATACACTAAGCCCTAATGTAGTAGAAAAACATCATTATAAACAGCAGCACGAACATGAGTCATTATGAGCAGATGGTCACAGATGAACGCAGCAACAAGAAACAGATCAGCATCAACATGATGTGACATTTTGCAGTGTTTATTCTTATTATTTATTTATTCATGAGTCTGACAGCCTCAGGGTAGAAGCTGTTCCTCAGTCTAGTGGTTCTACATTTGATGCTCCTCAACCTCCGTCCCGAGGGGAGTGGTGCAAAGAGTGAGTGTGCTGGGTGAGTGAGGTCTTTCATGATGCAGGTGGCTCTTTTTCTGCATCTGGAGGTGTAAATGTCTGTGATGGTGGGGAGACTGACTCCCACAGACTTCTGTGCAGCCTTCACCACTCTCTGTAGAGCTTTCCTCTCTGCAACTGTGCAGCCTCCATGCCACACGTTGATGCTGGAGCACAGGACGCTCTCCACTGCACACCTGTAGAACGAGGTGAGGACTGAGCTTCTCAGACCAGCTCGTCTCAGCCGTCTGAGGAAGTAGAGTCTTTGATGTCCTTTCTTGATCAGGCTGGTGGTGTTGTTGGTCCAGCTGAGGTTATCATTCATGTGTACACCCAGGTACTTGTAGCTGGAGACCACCTCCACCGCAGATCCACCTATATACAGTGGGGTGTGGGTGTGTTTGTTCCTTCTGAAGTCCACAATCATCTCCTTCGTCTTCTTCACATTCATGTGAAGGTTGTTCTCTTTGCACCAGCTCTCCAGATGTTCCACCTCCTGTCTGTAGCTGGATTCATCATTATCTGTGATGCATCCCACCACAGCTGTATCATCTGCAAACTTAACAATATGACAGCCTGGATGTGTGGCTGTACAATCATATGTGAGCAGAGTGAACAGAAGAGGGCTCAGCACACATCCTTGAGGAGAGCCAGTGCTGAGGGTGATGGTGGAGGAGGAGAAGTTGTGGATCTTCACGGACTGTGGTCTGTTTGTTAAGAAGTCTAGTACCCAGTTACAGATGGAGGGGCTTAGTCCAAGTGTGGATAGTTTGTCTATCAGAGTTTGGGGGATCATGGTGTTGAAGGCAGATGTGAAGTCCACAAAGAGCAGACGCACGTATGAGTCCTTCTGATCCAGGTGGGTGAGAGCAGTGTGGACCACAGAGGAGATGGCGTCCTCTGTTGATCGGTTCTCGCGGTATGCATATTGATGAGGGTCCTCGCTGATGTTGACGGTTGTCTTGATGTGGGACATGACCAGTTTCTCAAAACATTTAGCGACTATCGGGGTGAGAGCTGGTCCACTCGCTGGTTGAGGACTTCTGGGCTGTAGTCTTCCACGATCCGCACCGGTTTCCCCCGGTATTCAAGCCTGCCTCTGCGTCGAGCCTCCCGGATCAGCAGCTCCTTCACCTGGACCCGGTGTAGCAGGATAACCGGGCGCGGCCGCTGGTCCGAGGCGGGTTTCGGAGCGAGGGTTCGATGGGCCCGGTCCAGTTCGGGTGGAGAAGGAAGCGTGTCACGCCCGTAGATGTCGCACAGCAGGTTGGAGAAGAAGTCTGTGGGACGTCCGCTTTCAATAGATTCCGGTAAACCCAGCACACGAATATTCTGCCGTCTGCTTCGATTTTCTAAATCCGCCAGTTTAGATCTTAGTCTGGCGTTTTCCTCCTGCAGAGTTGAGCAGGTGTTTTCCACCTCCGACATGCGCTGGCTCAGGTCGTTAGTGACAAGTTCCAGTGATGACACACGCTGGCCGTGTTCCTCCACCGCGAGCCGAGTTTGGTCCAATTTGATATCCAGCTGACTAAAAGTTTGTTTAAACTCAGCTGACAGCGTAGCGCGGTGCTCCTCGAGCAGCGAGGTAATTGCCTCGAGGGTTAGGCCAGCGTCATCGTCCTTCTTCGATCTTGCCGACCTCTGAGACATTTTTTAATCCAAAATCTTCAAAAGAGATGCTTGATGGAAGTTGTGTGCGTGATAATAGTCAAAAAATATTACATATAGAGGGCTTGGTGGTACTAAAAAATTAATTTTACCCGGAGCACTGGCAAGTGCGACTCACTCCATCTCACGACCACCTCATTCTGTCTGACTAAATATTTATCAATTTTTATGTTAAGAGTTAATGCTTAATGCAACACTTGTGAAAGAAAACATTTTAGTTTAGTGTCAGGCTGACTTTTTAGTGAGGCAGTTTTTGCTTTGAAGGCATTGGCTATGTGAGATAAGCAAGGGCCCTACTCTTTCTCACATATGACTGTAGCTTTCTTGGCAAAAGTTGCAACAGGCTAGTCAAATAAAAAAATGTTATCCCTCACCCATGCAAGGCACCGACTCACACTTCAAAAACATGTGTTGCCCAAGATGAGGTGAAGTCATAGTATTTGCACAAAGACACACACACCCAACATATGCACACACACACCTCAAAGTATAAGATGAGGCCACTCAGACAGAAACGTTGGAGTCTACCGTGGGTCTGATCAACGCCCGGTGAGCATTGATGACTATCTCTCGCCGAACAGTGCGGCTCCCCTGTTCAAGTGTCAAAGGTGAGAAAATACTGTAATTTGTCAATGCCTAAGTTTGTGTGTGCTGTTAGTACTGTGACGGATTTAAATGACACATTATTTCTAGCAGGAAAAACAGATTGTGTGTTGTATTGTACATCTGAGGTGATTTGTACAACTGTATGTGTTTTTCCTTTTTTTCCTGTCAGTTTTCTTTAATAAATGCATCATTATTGTTAAGGGAATCTGTGTTTGTTTTCTTCCAAACAAGAGCTGTGCCTACCCTTCACGAACTAAAATATGATAAAACATTAACCATTTGGGTTGATCTGAAATATCATAGAACATTTTTTGCGACGAGGATGGGATAAGATGAAGGGATGCACACGGTGCTGTTTGGAAAAAAAGGAAAAGTGTGAAGCTGTGTTCTTGTAAGCGGGTGAGAATCCCATATGCTTTGGGAAACAGGGATGTGAAGTCCCGGTTCCGTTCCTGCCAGTGTGTAGCAGTGAAAAGTGAAAGCTGATAAGAGGTGTGAGTCCCTGTCAGCAATTTATGTCCTGTCGTGTTTCTGACCAGCGTTTTGGGGGACGCCCTAAAGCAGTGCTCAGAAAACACAGATGCGTAACAGCTGCTGAAGCAAACAGCCTTAAAGAGAAGGAAAAAGAGCATGTAACAGAAGATTTTGCGCCAGGGTTGGGAAAACCCTTGATCAGTAGTTTTATAATAACAGATAGGAATGAAGATTTGATGCCAGGGTGTAAACCCTTGTGAGTTTTGTCTGAGGGAGTTTTGAAACAATTCATTAAGCCCTGAAAAAGTTAGGTGATTTATTTTGATAGCTTTATCAGTTGAAGTTAAAAAGACTGGTGATTTATTTTTTGACAACCCAGTTGAAGTAAAAAAAAAAAGGAGCAAGCGCTTTTCTGTGTGTTTCTGCAGCCGCGTGTGGGAGCTTGCTACGAGAAGCAGGAAAGCCCAGATGAATTGTTTATGTGTACTGGTGTGCGCGCAGTTTAAAAAAAAGAGAGTGGTGGAGCTCGTTGAAGCTAATAATTAGAGTGGGAGGAATTCCTGCAGGTCAGGAGTAAAAATTGAAGTGAAAAAGGGTGATTTGCGAGGAAAGAAAAGGGAGTTCTTGGTTTAAAGGTTCGGGGCCCCCCTTGAGGAAAGTTTAACAGAATGCATGTGTGTGTGCCTCTGACTGAAGACAGAAATGAGGTTGTTTACAGGAGGGGGAGAGATGAAAAAAGATCAGGTGAAGGAACGGAGGTCAGGAGACGGTCCTTGTTTGATGTTTTTTTCTTGTTTTTTATGCAGCAATGTAATGTATACAGCAGTGTTCGTTCGTGCATGTATATTACGGAGTGCCAGTGAACGCACCGCGAGAGAGAGCGTGATGTAGGCGCGTAGGTTCGTGTGTGAAAGTAGAGAGTGCAGAGAACGGAGCAATGGAGGATCGTGCAGCCTGTTACGTGTATTTGTGCAGCTTAAACAATAAAGCAATGTCTGCTACAAACCAGCATGGTTATTGAGCGTGCAGAGAAACATCACAAACATCTGCCTTATTTCCAGAACAGGGAGGAAACGTCAGCTCTGAGAGGAAAGGGTGTACCGTTTGTGTTGTTGAGAGAGGGAGTTCAGAAGGAGCTGAGAGAAAACAGCTCTAAGAAAGAAAAAAAGGAAAAAGTGCTGGTTTTCATGCTTATTTTAAAAGAAAAGAAGGTTTCCAAGTTTTTATTTCCTTTTCAAAGTTTAAAGAATGAACCTTTTATCTAAAAAGATAACTAATCCCTGTCTTTCTATCAAAAGTATTTGCTTTCTTCTACAGCCTGGTGTCGTGGTGTCTTGTCGTTGTCTGTCTGTTGGGACAACAGTGGTGGCCCTGAGGATGACCGACTCCAGAGAGAAGCGCCTGAGGATGGTATCTGGTGTCTGATGTCTGTTGGGTCATCGCTTCATCGCTGTTACGGTGCTGCTGGATGATCGGCGTGCCTGAGAGTGGCATTCATGTGCGTCTTGTGCCGTAGTGCTGCTGATGACCTCCACCTCTTCGACACCAAGACATGTTCTGAAAGGAGGACAGTTGGGGCTCTTTGCCACGAGATGACCCATGTTGAAAAGACAGGACGGCTTCAAGTGTCCTGTGGGTCGGTCCTGCTGGTGACAAGTGTAGGCAGAGGTGTCCAGCGGGTGTAACGTTCCAGTGCAACGACCTTGTGCATCGACCTTTAAGGTCTGTTCAGCAAGAAGATTTGAATAAAAGGACGGCTGAGAGGAGTGCTTGCCAATCTTTCACGTGCTTCGAATAAAACTACATGTAAAACTGCAGGTGTTACATGTCAACAAGCTGTTCCATAGGGTGGAGCCATGAGTGGTGAACATTTCTGATGTTCATTGAGTTTTTTATTTTTATTTTATTTTATATTACCTGAAGTGATAAAATCTGAAATGATGAAATGTGATTTGTTTTTAAGACTAAATGATTAATTTGAGATGACATGGCATGTCAGACATGCACATGTACAGATATGTGCTACAAACAGGAATAGGTTTTATCTGGACAGTAAAATCGTCCTTAAAACATAACTAGGTGCCTTTTTAAAGGATGAATGTGTTGTACACTCGTGGGAGTTGAGATTGATTGACTAATTGGTAATTTCTGCCTTTTCCTGGCAGTCTCCATTGATTTGGGTCCCTTCTGATGCGCAATGAACGGATCCGATCCATGGTGCCGAAACTTGTGATTGAGTTTCTATGTCTGACAGTCCATTTGAAAGTGTTAAGGGAAAAGTTTTACAGCGGTTAAAACTAATAAAGTAAGAATATGCAGTATCCCTCCTTTACTTTTTGTATTTTAGTACTTTGTTTGTAGGAAGGATCATATAATTAGATTAGTTTGTAACACTGTCTTAGAATGATGATTGAACTTATAGTGTGACTGGTAAATGTCCCATGAGGTGTCAGGGGAAAATATTTAAAATTAGTCAGAAAATCAGAGGATGGAATGAATTAAGACAAGAAAGTTAATTCTCAATAGTCCAGGTATCAAATCCGCTCATTCTCAATCATCTGATTGAGAATGAGCGGAATGAATTAAGAGTTTATTAATGTTTTTCTGACTAAATATTTATCAATTTTTATGTTAAGAGTTAATGCTTAATGCAACACTTGTGAGAGAAAACATTTTAGTTTAGTGTCAGGTTGACTTTTTAGTGAAACAGTTTTTGCTTTGAAGGCATTGGCTATGTGAGATAAGCAAGGGCCCTGCTCTTTCTCACATATGACTGTAGCTTTCTTGGCAAAAGTTGCAATAGGCTAGTCAAATAAAAAATGTTATCCTAACCCGTGCAAGGCACCGACTCACCCTTCAAAAGCATGTGTTGCCCAAGATGAGGTGAAGTTAGGGCTGGGCGATATGAGGAAAATATTATATCGCGATATTTTTTGGCTATATCACGATACACGATATATATCGCGATATCTCCAAAATCAATGAAAAAATGATTCAAAATTGATTAAAAAATGTCAACACTAAATTTGAACAAACTTAAATATTTTATTTTAACCATCAATTGCACACATAAATAAAAAGTACTTCAAGCAAAAAGGAAGAATACATAATTTAAACTTAAAAAGGTGCTCTTGTGCTTTTAACATTAAAAAAATATTAAATCAAAACAATTAAGGCCTTTAAAATACAAAAACAAAAGTGTAAACAGTGGCCATAAAATTTACTGACCCAGAACAGTCACAGGTAACAACTCTCAACTATTTGCATGTGCTAGTAATTTTTAACAACAAACCACAAAATGTGCACAAGTTTCAAACTGTGCCAAGTTCAGGCAATGTCTGCAAAACCTCTGAACAAGAACAGATTTATCACAGTGAGCCTCTGTGTACTGTATCCGGTTTTATTGTGAAAGGGTCAGGGGTTGTTTCCGGGTTCACGAAGACGTTCTCGAAGTTGCTCTACAAAGTGTCGCATTGAATCCTTGTGTAAAAACACGACAGCCTCCACTCAGAAACGTGAACCGAGAGGTGGAGACATTATTAAATCAGCTGTATCGCTAAAGACACGGTCAGTCTCAGCTGTGGAAGAAGACGGCTAACGCGTTAGCCATCTTGTTAGCCGCTAAGGACCGTGTCTTTAGCGATAATGATAAAATGCTGATTTATTAATGTCTCCACCTCTCTCTGCGGTGCACGCATGACTAAGCTCAGACCCGTGGTTTGTTTTAAGGAAGCAGCAGCTGTAAAAACACTTGGTTCTGCCGTTCATGCTCCACTCCGCTGTTTAAATGGTGAAAAAGATTCGTAGTTCAGACCTTTCTTCGGGACTATTTTCAGCATCGTCTACAAAAACATTTTTTATGCCCTCATCTGACAATTTAATCCAAACTAGCTCAGAACATTGTTTTCCCCCCTCAGCAGCGTGCAGCGCTCTTCATATCTGCCGTGTTTACATGTTGTGCTGAAAGTCTCGCGCGCGGCTCCTGCAGCCTGCAGGAAGGAGGGGGGCGAGTGGGGGCCCGCGCGACAGCAGGAGGATCCTCGATATACACGATATAGCCCTTTTAACCATCGTACATTTAAAATATCGCGATACATCGAGTATATTCGATATATCGCCCACCCCTAGGTGAAGTCATAGTATTTGCACAAAGACACACACACCCAACACATGCACACACACACCTCAAAGTATAAGATGAGACCACTCAGACAGAAACGTTAGAGTCTACCGTGGGTCTGATCAACGCCCGGTGAGCATTGATGACTATCTCTCGTCAAACAGTGCGGCTCCCCTGTTCAAGTGTCAAAGGTAAGAAAATACTGTAATTTGTCAATGCCTAAGTTTGTGTGTGCCGTTAGTACTGTGGCGGATTTAAATGACACATTATTTCTAGTAGGAAAAACAGATTGTGTGTTGTATTGTACATCTGAGGTGATTTGTACAACTGTATGTGTTTTTACTTTTTTTTTACTTTTTTCCTGTCACAGTTTTCTTTAATAAATGCATCATTATTGTTAAGGGAATCTGTGTTTGTTTTCTTCCAAACAAGAGCTGAACTAAAATATGATAAAACATTAACCATTTGGGTTGATCTGAAATATCATAGAACAATGACTGTTGAGTTTCATGGAGGGATCCATTATCACTCCCAGATTTGTGACTTTTTGTTTTTCAGACAGGGCTAGAGCAGAAAGGTCGATGCAGTGGTTCATGATTGTGTCATTGGGAAGGAACAATATGGCTTCAGACTTCTTATCATTGAAGCTTAAGAAATTTAAAGCTATCCAGTCCCTGATGTCAGCCAGGCAGTCGAGCAGAGGTTGAATAGAGCATGTACCATTGTGTCTTAGGAAAAAGTAAATTTGACAGTCATCGGCGTAGAAGTGGAAGGGTATGTTGTAGGGGTGCAACGAGATCTCGTTGTACGAGATCTCGCGATATTAAACTCCCGCGATATCTCTCGTTGAGAGGTAACGTTGTCTCGCGAGTCGCTAATGCTAGCAGCCCCTAGCAAGTCAGCGTCACGGACAGCATGGCTTCGCCGG
>JBBPBX010060860.1:0-10009 GCA_038048925.1 Garcialebias charrua
TATATATGATATATATATATATATATATGATATATATATATATGATATATTATATATATACATGGGTGGTGGCCGAGGGCGGGGACCCTGGCGGTCTGATCCTCAGCTACAGAAGCTGGCCATTGGGAAGTGGAATGCCACCTCTCTGGTGGAGAAGGAGCCTGAGCTAGTGTGTGAGGTTGAGAGGTTCCAGCTAGAAATACAGGTAGTCCCCGACTTACGAGCGCTCTTACTTACGAGGTCCCGGACTTATGAGTATGCATCTCATAAAAAAAAAAAAAAAAAGTTTTTTTTTTTTAAACTTTTTTTTTATTAAATGAATACATGTACAGTACTGGACAGTCACCAAGCACTTAGCCTATCCTAACACAGTTTTTAAAGATGAAGGAATGAGTTGAATTGTCTCCCTTTTACATAAAGGGAGCTAGCTCCCTTTATGGGAATGGAGCCTGCAGGGAGGAGGGAGACAATTCAACTGACTCCTTAACTGTGTTAGGATAGGCTAAGTGCTTGGTGACTGAACAGTACTGTACATTTATCTATTTATAAATAAAAAACAATAAAAAAACTGTATATACAGTACTGTATATTTTTAATAAATAAATGTACTGTACAGTACTGTACAGTCACCAAGCACTTAGCCCATCCTAACACAGTTTTTAAAGATGAAGGAGTCAGTTGAATTGTCTCCCTCCTCAAGGTCTTAAGCCCTTCTTAACACAGATAGTTTGTAAAAATCAACAGAGGCACAGCTGCAAAATTAGATAGTTTATTAAAAAGTCACAATTTAAAACATCGTTTAAAAAATGACCACACTAGAAGTGGGAGACGTCTATGTATCTTAACACTAAAAAAATAGTTAAAACCCTTTTAAAAACAAAGTAAGAAATAAATCAAAACTGAAACAGTAGCAGGCCAGCCTACACACAAAAGAGATCAGGTTAAACAAACACATTAACCAGCCCGACAATCATAAGGAACGGCCCTTACCTTCTCTAAAGTGAGACCAGTATACTGCACTCTGCATGCCACTCTCTAGCAGTTTGTCACCTACAACAATCAGTGGATGAGTCAGATATAAATTCTAAATCCACCTCATGATAAATGTCAGACATACCTCTGCAGGAGTCATCAGCATCAGCCTTGAATCTGATCTCTGCGATCAACCTACTTTTAAATGTAAATGCTGATTACCTGTCTACCTAACAGACCAGCTGCACTCTATCACGGCATCTTCCATATATGGGCAAGAGGAAGTATGCAGCACTGCACTTCAGGGACAAGCTGCCCCGGCTACAATCTACCCCAACTTTTTGATCAAAAGAGCCATTTCCGGGCAATCAAGATGGTCGCATAGTTGAGAGTGGCCGACGGCAATTGAGCTAAAAACTTTTAAATTCAAGATAAAATCGGCACATTCCACAAACTATACTGGAATGAAAAGGGGCACAACAACTAGGAGTCGAACAAAACAAGAAAAGCAACAAGAAGAGAAGAAAATGGAAGAGAAGCAACCTCAAGAGGAAAATGTTTGCGTGATGCTGCAAGCAATTAAGACTGAACTACGCGAATTCCGAAAAGAAAACAAACAGGAATTCCAAAGATTAAAAGAAGAAATTAAAGAAGACATGAAAACAGAGCTGAAAGATCTAAAAAGTGAAATGTACCAGAGCATTTCTGCTAACACCGAGAAAATCAACAAACTGGAAAACAGGCTGATTGGAGCTGAAGCCAGAGCAGCTGAGTCGGAGACACTGACTACAGCCATGAAGGACGCACTGGTTAAAGTAATGAAAAGCCACAAGGAGACACAAAGTAAATTAACGGATCTAGAAGGGAGATCTAGAAGGAATAATATCCGTTTGTATGGAATCCCTGAAGGAAAAGAGGAAGACTCCATGCCCCGGTATGTGGACAAGTTGCTAAAAGCCACACTTATGCTCCCTGAAGACATGGACCTGCATATACAGCGAGCGCACAGAGCATTGACGCAAAAGCCGGGTCAAAGTGCTCCACCGAGGTCAATAATAATAAATTTTCAGGACTACATCACTAAAGAGAGCATATTGAAAAAGGCTTGGGCTGATAAAATCATGTATGAAGGACAGCGACTCTCGTTTGATCATGATTACGCAACAGAAGTGGCTCAAAAGCGCAGAGAGTATACTCACATAAAAAAAGCTTTAAAGGAGAAAGGTGTACGGTTCCAGACACCGTTGGATAAAATACGCATCCACTGGAGCACAGGCGTGCGGACGTATGGCAGCGCACATGAAGCGGCGTTGGAGATGGGGAGCAGAGGATACACGGTGCCGCTACCCGCCGGCTCCAGCTCAGCGGAGATGGACAAGGAAGCGGAGCGCATTTCGCGAATGACAACATGGCAACCCGCCGGACAGTAAACAAGACACATATGGATGACCCGAGTCATTATTAAGCTGGGTATGTAAAAACTCGAAAGGATAAGGAGCAGAGGATACAATATGCAGCTACCCGGCTCCAGCTCAGCGGAGATGGACAAGGAAGCGGAGCGCATTTCGCGAATGACAACATGGCAACCCGCCGGACAGTAAACAAGACACATATGGATGACCCGAGTCAATATTAAGCAGGGTATGTAAAAACTCAAAGGATAAATTGTTGATTTTCAGTGACATATAAAAGTGGAGTGTTGATGAATAATTAAAATTTAGTTAGATATAACAGGAAAAATTTATTTTGAATGGTAAATAATGCCGTCGGATGACGTTGGACTTTTGGATGGGTGAAACGGTGTGTCTCACCTCCAGAGAGGGGCCCTCTTTGCAGAGATTAACCCTTCAGCCTGCCAACGGGGACTTTGGGGGGGTAAGAATTACCCCGGAATGTAAGTTTGTTTTATGTTTTTATGTTATGTTTCATTGTGGTGTGGATATATTTGAGTTTAGAAGGCCTGTTCAGGCCTCTTTGTTCAGTCTGGAGAGTTCAAATATACATTTCAGCTTATATGACTTGGAATAATATTAAGGTGGTGTCACTAAATGTAAATGGGTTAAACAGTCCAATTAAAAGAAGTAAGGTTTTGTCCAAGCTTAGAAAAGAAAAAGCTCAGGTGGCCTTCTTGCAGGAGACTCACCTGCCTTCACAGGAGCATGAAAAATTAAAAAGATTGGGCTATAGGAACACTTTCTATAGTTCATACAGACCAAGTAAAAAAAGGGGAGTTGCTATTCTGATTTCAAATGTGGTACACTTTGAATGTTATAAAGAGATGATAGATAAAGAGGGAAGATATGTGTTACTTAAAGGAAGGTTGGAAAATAAACTAGTCACCCTCGTCAATGTTTATGCTCCACCGGAATGTCAGAAAGAATTCTTTAAAGATGTCTTTAATTTAGTAGCCCAGGAAACTGTAGGACTTTTGATCTGTGTCGGTGATTTCAACGTGGTTTTGAATAGGAGCATGGACACAACTAGTGTCAAAAACTGTAAGAGCTGTAAGACAAAACTATTGAATGCAATGATACAAGAAGTGGGGCTGGTGGATGTGTGGAGGACACTTCACCCTCAAGTGAAGGACTACACACACTACTCAGTTCCACATAAAGTGTATTCAAGAATTGACTACTTTCTGATCAATACAGAAGAAATTCATAATGTAACAGAATGCAAGATTGAGGTAGCAGATGTTTCAGACCATAACATGATTAGTCTAAAAATTAACCTTGATAACAGGAAAATAAATACGGTATGGAGACTTAACTTGAGTATCTTAAACAAGGAAGATAATATAAAACAAATTAAGGAAGAAATCAAACGATTCATTGAAGAAAATGATACAGGAGATGTGAATCCAGCCATGCTTTGGGATGCACTGAAAGCAGTTCTGAGGGGAAAGTTGATTGCCCTTACAGCGGCGCAAAAACGTATAAGAATGATTACATATAAAAATAAAACAGAAAAACTTAAATCCCTTGAGGAAGAACACAAACAAACAGGAAGTCATTCAATCCTAAAACAAATAGAAGTAATCAGAAAAGAAATTAATGAGATCCTTGGGGAAGAAATTGAGAAGAAAGCTAGATTTGCTAAACAAAGCTATTATGAACTGGGACCAAAAGCAACTAAGCTGTTGGCAAGGAGGCTGCGTAAACAACAAGAATCCATGATAGTAAGTAAAATTAGAGATGGGGATAGTAACCACTTGTATTATAAACCAAATGAAATAGAGAATGAGTTTGAAAAATATTACACAAAACTATACTCTCAACATCCAGCAGCAGATAAGGACGAAATCAGACAATTCCTCGATACACTTGACCTACCTAATATTGGGGAAGCTCAGAATAAACTTATTATGTCAAAAATCACAGATAAAGAGATTGAAGCTGCGATAGGTAAACAAAAAACAAACAAATCACCTGGCAGTGATGGGTTTCCATCTGAATTCTATAAAGTTTTTAAGGAGGAACTCAAACCTTTGCTTAATGCATGTTTTAACTGGACTCTTAAGGATGTAATGGCTCCTCCATCATGGAGGGAGTCAATTATTACAATTTTACCCAAACAGGGCGGAGATAAGGAACAATGCAAGAACTATAGGCCCATATCATTAATGAATGTGGATTATAAGATATATACTTCAATAATCAGTAAGAGGCTTGAGACCTTTCTACCAGACTTGATAGATGTAGATCAAACCGGTTTCATTAAAGGACGCCAAACCCAAGATAATATAAGGAGAACACTCCACATTATTGACCATGTCCAAAACAATAGAATTAAGTCAGTTTTAATTAGTTTGGACCAAGAAAAAGCATTTGACAGTGTAAGCTGGACGTTTTTGTATGAAGTGTTGAAACGTTTTGGATTTAAGGATGACTCGGTTCAGTGCATAAAAACACTATATAATAAACCTACAGCCAGAATCAAGGTAAATGGCAGCTTATCAAACAGGATACAGCTTGAAAAGGGAACTAAGCAGGGGTGTGTGTTATCTCCCTTGCTTTTTGCCTTGTATGCTGAGCCTCTTGCACAAGCAGTAAGACAAAGTGCAAACCTACAGGGTGTTACATTAGCAGGAGAAGAGCATCGCATAGGACTTTTTGCTGACGATGTTATGATCTTCCTCCAGAATCCAGAACTCTGCTTTGCAAATTTAATGGATTTATTTCAAACATATGAGCATTATTCCGGCTATAGAATAAATATATCTAAGACACAAATATTATCATTCAACTATTTGCCCTCTCAGAAAATCAGAACAAAATATAAATTGAAGTGGAATGCTGAATCTCTTAAATACTTAGGTGTAATCTTGACCAAGACATTCCCTACAACATTTGATGCAAATTATAACAAAATTGAAGGTGATATTAAAAAAGACTTGGATAGGTGGTATACCTTGCCAACAGATTTTAGTTCTCGAATACAAATGATTAAAATGAATATTCTTCCCAGACTGATGTATTTGTTTCAGTCACTTCCAATTCCTGTCCCACAAAGCAGATTCAAAGCGTGGGATAAAATGATTTCAAGATTCATATGGAGTGGAAAAAAACCACGAATAAAATACGCAACTTTGCAGCTCCCAAGGAACAAAGGAGGAATGGCCCTGCCCAACTTGAAAAATTACTTTATTGCAGCTCAACTAAGACCGCTTGCTTGTTGGTGTAGACCGGAATATGAATCTAGATGGAAAGAAATCGAAAGAGAAATACAAGGGTATAAAATTCAAATTCTTATATCTGATAAACTGCTGGCAGCATCTCTCATGGATAAAATGAATACAATTCTAAAATTCACTTTAGAAACATGGTACTCTGTTATAGAAAAATATAAATTAAAAGACAAGTCTCTGCTGTTGAAATGGTTCAGGTATGATACCAAGTTTAAACCAGGACAAATGGATCAAGTATTCAAACAGTGGGAAATAAAAGGAATCACTACAATTTTTACTCTTTTGAAAAATGGACAATTAATGAGTTTTCAAGAATTAAAATTAAAATATGATTTAGAAGATAGAGACTTTTTTAGGTATTTACAAATAAGAGACTACTACACAAAGCAAATTAAACAAAAATTAATCAACACAAATGATGGTGTCATTGGAGTAGTGATAGACTCGTATTTACAAAAAAAGGTCAAACCCATCTCGGCTTTTTATAATTCTTTGGGGGAATGTAGAGAGGAAACAACACTGTATCTTAAAAAGAAATGGGAAACAGAACTGAAGATTATTATACAAGATGAAGAATGGTTCCAAATGTGTAAAATTCAGCAAAGTACAACAAATTCACTCTCATGGAGGGAGTTTTGTTGGAAAAATCTAACAAGGTTTTTTATAACACCTAAAATTAAAAGCAAACAGACTTCTACATTACAAGAATGTTGGAGATGTAGAGAAGTAGAAGCCAATCATTCACATATTTTTTGGAGTTGTACAAAAATAACTGGATACTGGAAACAAGTAAGGTCAACATTGTCTAAAATTTTGGGTTATGCAATTCCAAATACATGTCTAGTAATGTACTTGGGGAATATAATGGATGTAGTGAGGAAGGAAGATATGTTTTTGACAAAGGTAATCCTGGCTGCTAGTAAAAAGGCAATAACAAAAAGATGGTTGAAGCCAGATCCACCTAACCAAGAAGAGTGGATGAGGATTGTGGAGGAAATTTCAATAATGGAAAAAATCACAAATAATCTTAGACTGAAAGGTCTTAAATATGATAAACAATGGGAGAAATGGACCCAATTTCGATGTGGCACACACAACAATGTAAATACAGCTGTTTGATGAATGAATACTTGTAAAATGATGTTAGAAAAAAAAAAATCCGGATTGTTGTCGATGTTGTTTTTTGTTTTTGTTTTGTTTTGGTTCTGGTTCTGATTTATTTTATTTTGTGAGTTTTTGTTTTTCACAGTGGTTTGATTTGTACATGTATTTAGTTGATTTTGCAAAAAAATAATAAAAATTAAAGTATTAAAAAAAAAAAGAATTGTCTCCCTCCTCCCTGCAGGCTCCATCAAGGAGAGGGAAAGGGAGACAATTCAACTCATTCCTTCATCTTTAAAAACTGTGTTAGGATAGGCTAAGTGCTTGGTGACTGTCCAGTACTGTACATGTATTCATTTATAAAAAATAAAAATAAAAAAAAGAATTTTTTTTTTTTTACTATGTGATCCTACTTACCAATTTTTGACATACGAGCGCCCCCTAGGGACGGAACTCGCTCGTAAGTCGGGGACTACCTGTATATATATATAAAAATAATATAAATAAAAATAAATGTCACATTTTTGTCATCTGTGTTTGTTTCCCATACTTGACAGACAAAATTGGTCTCTGCATTTAACCCAACCACCACCAGGTGGTGCAGATATATATATGTATATATAAATATAAAATATATATATAAATAAATATAATATATATATTTTTATTTATTTATTATTTATTTAAATATATATATATATATATATATGTATATATATATGTATATATATATATATATATATATATATATATATATATATATATATATATATATATATATATATATCCATCCATCCATCCATCCATCCATCTTCTTCCGCTTATCCGGGGTCGGGTCGCGGGGGTAGCAGCCTAAGTAGGGAGGCCCAGACTTCCCTCTCCCCAGCCACTTGGAGCAGCTCCTCCGGGGGAATCCCAAGGCGTTCCCAGGCCAGCCGAGAAACATAGTCCCTCCAGCGCGTCCTGGGTCTTCCTCTGGGTCTCCTCCCGGTGGGACGTGCCCGGAACACCTCACCAGGGAGGCGTCCAGGAGGCATCCTAACCAGATGCCCGAGCCACCTCAACTGGCTCCTCTCGATGTGGAGAAGCAGCGGCTCTACTCCGAGTCCCTCCCGGATGACTGAGCTTCTCACCCTATCTCTAAGGGAGAGTCCAGCCACCCTGCGGAGAAAACTCATTTCAGCCGCTTGTATCCGAGATCTTGTTCTTTCGGTCATAACCCAAAGCTCATGACCATAGATGAGGGTGGGAACGTAGATCGATCGGTAAATTGAGAGCTTTGCCTTTTGACTCAGCTCTCTCTTCACCACGACAGACCGGTACAGCGCCCGCTTCACTGCGGACGCTGCACCTATCCGCCTATCGATCTCACGCTCCAGTTTTCCCTCATTCGTGAACAAGATCCCGAGATACTTAAACTCCTCCACTTGGGGCAGGACCTCCTCCCCGACCCGGAGAGGGCATGCTACCCTTTTCCGGCTCAAGACCATGGCCTCGGATTTGGAGGAACTGATCCTCATCCCGGCCGCATCGCATTCAGCTGCAAACCGCTCCAGCGAAAGCTGTAGATCACGAGCTGATGAAGCCAATAGGACCACATCATCTGCAAAAAACAGAGAAGCGATTCTAAGGTCACCAAAACGGATCCTCTCAACACCTTGGCTGCGCCTAGAAATTCTGTCCATAAAAGTTATGAACAGAATCGGTGACAAAGGGCAACCTTGGCGGAGTCCAACTCTCACCGGAAACGAGCCTGACTTACTGCCGGCAATGCGGACCAAGCTCTGACACCGGTCGTACAGGGACCTAACAGCCCTTATCAAAGGGCCTGGTACCCCATACTCCCGGAGTACCCCCCACAGAACCCCCCGAGGGACGCGGTCGAATGCCTTCTCCAAGTCCACAAAACACATGTAAACTGGTTGGGCAAACTCCCACGCACCCTCCAGGACCCTGCTGAGGGTGTAGAGCTGGTCCAGTGTTCCACGACCAGGACGAAAACCACACTGCTCCTCCTGAATCCGAGGTTCGACTATCCGACGGACCCTCCTCTCCAGAACCCCTGAATAGACCTTACCAGGGAGGCTTAAGAGTGTGATCCCCCTATAGTTGGAACACACCCTACGGTCCCCCTTTTTAAATAGGGGAACCACCACCCCAGTCTGCCAATCCAAGGGAACTGCCCCAGATGTCCACGCGATATTGCAGAGTCGCGTAAGCCAACACAACCCTACAACATCCAGAGCCCTAAGGAACTCCGGGCGAATCTCATCCACCCCCGGAGCCTTGCCACCGCGGAGCTTTTTAACCACCTCGGCGACCTCAGCACCAGAGATCAGAGAACCCGACCCAAAGTCCCCAGGCTCTGCTTCCTCAGTGGAAGACGTGCCAGTAGGATTGAGGAGGTCTTCGAAGTATTCCGCCCACCGACTCACAACATCCCGAGTTGAGGTCAGCAGCACGCCACCTCCACCATAAATGGTGTTGGTCTCGTACCTCTTTCCCCCCCTGAGACGCCGGATGGTGGACCAGAATCGCCTCGAAGCCGTACGGAAGTCATTCTCCATGGCCTCTCCGAACTCCTCCCACGCCCGAGTTTTTGCCTCAGCAACCACCCGAGCCGCATGCCGCTTGGACTGCCGGTACCTATCAGCTGCTTCCGGGGTCCCACAAGCCAAAAAGGCCCAATAGGACTCCTTCTTCAGCCTGACAGCATCCCTCACTGCCGTATTCATATATATTATATATAGCAGCTCTTTAAAGAGGTACTCAACCCACTGTGAAACGGTAGCTCTGCCCCAGACCAGATTCAAAAACCCCATGAAAATGGGAGTGTCGAGAGACAAGGAGGGGAGGAGGTGGGTGGTTGTGCTGCGTTCACGCCCCCTCTAGCAACAAACTTAAACAAACTAAAACTCCAGCAAACAACTTACAGTAAGCAACAACAAAGAATAAATATGTACGGTAGATGTATTTATCTATTCCCACCCGATCTATCCAAAACAAAAGGCTTTAGGAAAAAAAATGAAAATAATACTAGATATGCCATGACCGGGGGCTGCGCAGCTCCTGGAACTCTCCTTATGCAGAAATATAACCGAAAGGAGGAAAGTAAAAGTACAGTATACAAACATTAGGGTTCATTTATGAACACACACAAACACACACACCTAGATTATATATATATATATACAGTATATATATATATATATATATACAAGCCCAAAACCAGAAAATTTGGCACGTTGT
>JBBPBX010060861.1:0-21302 GCA_038048925.1 Garcialebias charrua
CGAGGTCAAAATAATTAGACCAAGAATGTAAACATGTAGCTGAATGTACTAGATTGACTCACACTGACATCCTCGCTCCACTCCTCTGCTCTGCTGCCCAGTCCTCCGACGTATTCCTCCAGGACACTAGAAGACAAGTTAAACATAACATGAGGGTGCACACAGTCTATTTTTTAATAAACTGAAAACTGTTTTGAGCACAAATGTTCACCCCCCTTAAATCAGAGTAACTTCTAGCCTTCAGAAGAAGAAGAAGGGCTGTGAGTGTGTTATTTAGATTAAAGTAAAACTAATATGCACGAATTACCAAATTAACACTGGGTTAAAAGTAACAACAACCATAAAAGAAAAACAATGCATTCAGTAAATAACCCAATGGGGACAAGCAAGACCAAACTCAACTGTTTACATCTTCTTAAAGTGTAGCCAATTCCATCCTATTTTTATTTAATATTTAATTACCATCTTAGCTAAATCCCCATTAACAACAGGAACGTGGGGTTACTGAACCAACAATCTTAAAACTGTCATCTGAACAATCCTAGCTTCACCCTACACTTAAACGGAGGCTTTTCAGCTTTCTTCATGGACCTGACACAGAACACTGACAACTACTAGGTGTCTCCTGATTTTTGCATGAAACTGAGAAGAGCAACATGTTAGTAGAATGATCACAAAATATGAGCCGTTTTGTTTAAGTGTGGAAAATCTGTTTCTACGTGAGTACACAAAAAAAAAAGATCGCGTTGCTAATAGGCTAACGTTAGCCGCTAACAGGTAGCAACAATCATATGCATATCGTGAAACATGCATATCGTGAGAACCGATCAACAGAGGACGCCATCTCCTCCGTGGTCCACACTGCTCTCACCCACCTGGATCAGAAGGACTCATACGTGCGTCTGCTCTTTGTGGACTTCACATCTGCCTTCAACACCATGATCCCCCAAACTCTGATAGACAAACTATCCACACTTGGACTAAGCCCCTCTATTTGTAACTGGGTCTTAGACTTCTTAACAGACAGACCACAGTCCGTGAAGATCCACAACTTCTCCTCCTCCACCATCACCCTCAGCACTGGCTCTCCTCAGGGATGTGTGCTGAGCCCTCTTCTGTTCACTCTGCTCACATATGATTGTACAGCCACACATCCAGGCTGTCATATTGTTAAGTTTGCAGATGATACAGCTGTGGTGGGATGCATCACAGATAATGATGAATCCAGCTACAGACAGGAGGTGGAACATCTGGAGAGCTGGTGCAAAGAGAACAACCTTCACATGAATGTGAAGAAGACGAAGGAGATGATTGTGGACTTCAGAAGGAACAAACACACCCACACCCCACTGTATATAGGTGGATCTGCGGTGGAGGTGGTCTCCAGCTACAAATACCTGGGTGTACACTTGAATGATAACCTCAGCTGGAGCAATAACACCACCAGCCTGATCAAGAAAGGTCATCAGAGACTCTACTTCCTCAGACGGCTGAGACGAGCCGGTCTGAGAAGCCCAGTCCTCACCTCGTTCTACAGGTGTGCAGTGGAGAGCGTCCTGTGCTCCAGCATCAACGTGTGGCATGGAGGCTGCACAGTTGCAGAGAGAAAAGCTCTGCAGAGAGTGGTGAAGGCTGCACAGAAGTCTGTGGGAGTCAGTCTCCCCACCATCACAGACATTTACACCTCCAGATGCAGAAAAAGAGCCACCTGCATCATGAAAGACCTCACTCACCCAGCACACTCACTCTTTGCACCACTCCCCTCGGGACGGAGGTTGAGGAGCATCAAATGTAGAACCACTAGACTGAGAAACAGCTTCTACCCTGAGGCTGTCAGACTCATGAATAAATAAATAATAAGAATAAACACTGCAAAATGTCACATCATACTGATACTGTACTGATCTGTTTCTTGTTGCTGCGTTCATCTGTGACCATCTGCTCATGTTCGTGCTGCTGTTTATAATGATGTTTTTCTACTACATTAGGGCTTAGTGTATTACTAGCTGATGTGATGTCTCTCTTAGTTAATCCTAGATGTTATTATTGTATTTCTCTTGCATTTGTTGTTGGATGTAACTGGGACCCTGTGTACATAATCTCGTTTTCAACACATGTACTACATGCGGTGCAAATGACAATAAATTCTCTCTGACTCTGACTCTGACTCTGACAACACAACGCGATCAAACTAACGTTACTTACCCTCGTAGTTGTGCAGGAAACTTGAGATATACAATTTAAATCCCTTGTTAGTTTGCTTGTCGGAGCAGAGGACCAGACATCAACGATACGATGAACATCGCTGATACTTGTCTTGGGCAGCTCTTGTAAACATTCAGACAGCACCATTTTCACCGGGGCTAGACCGGAAGCTACTGCCGCCCCCCTCCTCCCTCCGTTGTCTTTTCACAATAAAAGCACAATAATATCTTCATCATAATTACACTGATGTAACTGGGCCGCGATATCGATCTCCCAGATTTTTCTCTGTTAAGAGTTTTTTTAAACAATACAAAGTTTGTTCTGTGTAAATATGCTCAAATGAATTCTACACTCTTAAATGTGCACACAAATGCTTCGACACGTCACATTTGCGGGGCAGAGAGGACTTCCGGGTCATATCCGCTGTCAATAAAAGAAATTACAAAATCGAAACTGACCCGTCGTTATCCGTTTTTTCCATTTTCGTTTTGTGCACAAAATCGGAAATCGGATAACGGTTTGTAATCCGTTTTTTTGTTTTGGTTCAATAAACGAAAAACGAAAAAACAAGTGGTTTTTTTGTTATTTCATTTTTTGTTTCAAATGAAAAAACGAACTGCCTGAATGTACACGGACCGTCCGCCCCGGAGTCCTCTGCTATGAGGGATTCCTCCTCCGCTGACTCCATGACTGAAATGATGAGGAAATGAATGAATTTGGCACGAACAAATTAAACTCGGGTTCAACGTGGCTGTGCGAGGCTCTGCAGATTTCCTGGTGTTCTGGTGTGCTGGACCAGCGCTCCCTGTTTTTATTTTATTTTTTAGAACGTTTTATTAATTTATAAACACAGAACATCGCAGCGGCTGCGACAGGACATGCAGTGGAGGCGGAGCTATGGAGGCTGAGCTGAAGTTCACCCGAGAGCAAGGGGGAGGGACCAGAAACGTGTCTCTGTTCAAAATTTTCTAAGTTCCAGCGTGTTCCAAAAACTACATAAGCAGCTTTAAGCTCAGATCCTCTACCAGAGAGGCCTGGGTTCTGAGGGATCATTTCAGTTCAGTTCACTTTATTTATAAAGCTCCCTTAAGTCACAACAGAAGTCGTCTCAGGGCACTGATCAGAAACATTCACATACACAAAAGCAAACGAAAAAATAGTAACGTTATTTAAGGAAGCCAGCAGATGGCGGTGAATCTTCACTTCGTTGCAGGCTCCCATCCTGAGCAAGTACAAAGGCAACAGTGGAAAGGAAAAACTCCAGAAGAAACAGGCTCAGGACGAATGGCCCTCTGCTTCGACCGGCTGGGGTTCTGTTCAGTACCTTAGCTGTGTGTGAACTTAAACAGTCAACATATCAACAGGGCAAAGCTGTTTGGAAAGAACATGCATTTATTGGTGTCAATTAATCTAAAAGTGACATCATGCTGTCCAATCATCTTCCAGCTGTGACATCATCAAGGCTTCATTTCCTGCTGGAGGGGATGTAATATCTGACGACATCTTTAGCACAAACAAAAGGATTTGTTCTGTTGCAGTTTACATCATTGACGTAATCTTTTCCTGTAAAAAAAAAAAAAAAAAAAACTGAAGAAACTATAACAATATTTTAGTTCAGTTCCAGTTCTAAAAATATGTTCTAATAATGAGAAATAAAAACTGAATAAATATAATAATCTAATACGTTATTGGAGCTAAACAATTGGAGACATTGCACAAAAAAATAAAATTTTACTGAAACATCTAGATGTTTCAGTAAAATTTTATTTTTTTGTGAGGGTCACTGCACTTTAAACATCTGTTTAAAGTGCAGTGACCCTCTTTTGTACCATTCAGGTTGATCTCCATGCAGTTCTCGTCTCCGCCCAAGTTGTTTGGTTCCCCTGGACCCCAGGCAGTGAAGGTGAACTTCGAGCCATCGCTCCACCTCCAGCCACTTTCCTGCAAGAAGTTTTACAAACTCCGTCTCATGTGATTGGTTTGATTAAAACCACTCAAAGTATACAGACAAAAAGTGAACGTTGTGCAATCAACGTGCTTCGTTCTTCCATTAAAACCCTCACATTTGAAGCATCAGTCCCTCCAACCCAAGTTCTTGTTTTTGATCCAGAAGCTCCGTAAATAACAGCCTGGACGGAGTTGTAGTCCCACGGTTTTTCAATAGAGGCCAGGTGGGCATCGAGCGAAATGCAGAATTGCTGTAGGGAAACAGAAAATCATCATCACTGAACATGGGCATCAACAAATCAGCCAGCTGTCCAGGATTTAGGAGCACAAGCGTCAGGGCCTTTTTGTGAGGAGTTTACATGGTCTGTCTGTGCACGTGTGGGTTTTTCTCTTCTGATGCTTTGGTTTCCTCCCACAGACGAGAAACATGCATGTCAAGCTAACGGTCACTGTTTCCAGGTGTTGGGTGAGACTGTAAATGGTAGTTTGTCTTGCTTTTTCTCCTCGTGGCCTAGCTGGCCCAGAAAGGAGAACCGGGTAAAGCAAATGAATGGATGGAAGGATGGATGGAATACAACCACAAAAAAAGAAAAGAAAATGGAATCCTACCTGAAACTGCTGACTAAGGCTAAGGCCAAATACAAGAAGACTGTCATTCATATCGGCGGTAATGACACCCGGTTACGTCAATCGAAGCTCACTAAATAAATGTTGCTTCATTGCGTAAATGAACAAAAACCATGTTGGACTCCGTAGTTTTCTCTGGTCCCTTCCCCAACCCGACTATTGATGACATGTTTAGTCATATGTCATCGTTCAATTGCTTGGTGTCCAGGTGGTGTTCTGAAAACAACGTGGGCTACGTAGATAACTGGAGTGCTCTTTGGAAAAAAACCTGGTCAGATGTGAGACTTTAAATGGAGCTGCTCTTCTTTCTAGAAATTTGGCCAATTTTGTTTGTCCTTCAAATTATTGATAACCCAGGGTCCAGTCCAGGAAGGAGAGCTGTAGGCTTGATTCAGTTCAAATCAGTTTACATGTATTTATATAGATCCAAGTCACAACAGAAGTTGTCTCAGGGCACTGAACAGAAAGACAATAAGAGTTATCTATCCAAAGAGACCGTACTGTAGATTGTGGAGATTCTTCACTTTGTCACATTCTCCCATCCTGTTCATGCAAAAAGGAGACAGTGGAAAGGAAAAACTCCCTTTGAACAGGAAGAAACCTCCAGCAGAACCAGGCCCAGGACGAGCGGCCAGATTAATGTCATCCAGACGAAGACTGCAAAATGTATTCCCAAGATGCTCAGGTCCAAAAACTACAACTTCTGGTTTCTTTAAATTTAGAAGCAGAAAATTTAGGGTCATCCTTGTAAATGTTAAGAGTCAGAGTCAGAGAATCTTTATTGTCATTTGCACCGCATGTGGTACATGTGATGAAACGAGATCATGATTTTCAGAATCTGTTGGAATCCTGGCAAAAACCAATGCTGATTTGTTCCTGTTTTTGATTTTGTACATCTACCTTATGTTTGCTACTTTTTGCTACTTTTTCTTTTGTCTATTGTTTAATGTACTTGTACCATTGCTGTTCATCATTCTTTAGTTTGTAGCAGGTCGCTTTCGTAAATGAGCCCTCGAGGCTCAATAAGATTTACCTGACTAAATAAAGGTTGAATGAATGAATGTACACAGGGTCCCAGTTACATCCAACAATAAAATGTAAAAGAAGAACAGTAATAACATCTAATATATGAACTAAGAAAAACATCAACTAAAAATACACTAAGCACTAACCCTCATAGAAAAACATTAATAATAATAATAATAATAATAATAATGAATTCAATTTATAACGCACTTTTCATTAATGAAAAATCTCAAAGTGCTACTTACTCAAACAGCAGCACGAACATGAGTCTGTATGAGCAGATGGTCACAGATGAACACAGCAACAAGAAAACAGATCAGCATCAGCATGATGTGATATTTTGCAGTGTTTATTCTTATTATTTATTTATTCATGAGTCTAACAGCCTCAGGGTAGAAGCTGTTCCTCAGTCTAGTGGTTCTACATTTGATGCTCCTCAACCTCCGTCCTGAGGGGAGTGGGGCAAAGAGTGAGTGTGCTGGGTGAGTGAGGTCTTTCATGATGCAGGTGTCTCTCTTCCTGCATCTGGAGGTGTAAATGTCTGTGATGGTGGGGAGACTGACTCCAACATCTTCTGTGCAGCCTTCACCACTCTCTGCAGAGCTTTTCTTTCTGCAGCTGTGCAGCCTCCATGCCACACGTTGATGCTGGAGCACAGGATGCTCTCCACTGCACACCTGTAGAACGAGGTGAGAACTGGGCTGCTCAGACCAGCTCGTCTCAGCCGTCTGAGGAAGTAGAGTCTCTGATGACCTTTCTTGATCAGGCTGGTGGTGTTGTTGCTCCAGCTGAGGTTATCATTCATGTGTACACCCAAGTACTTGTAGCTGGAGACCACTTCCACTGCAGATCCACCTATTTTCAGTGGGGTGTGGGTGTGTTTGTTCCTTCTGAAGTCCACAATCATCTCCTTTGTCTTCTTCACATTCATGTGAAGGTTATTCTCTTCACACAACTGACATAAAACTATTTTCTCAAGAGTGCTGCATTTGGTACAGTTGATCACAATATTTTACTATTGAGGCTTAAATATGATATTTGAATTGCAGGAATGGCTCTAAAATGGTTTAAATCACATTTATTTGATGGATTCCAGTTTGTAAATGTAAATAATTAATCTTCTTCAAACAAAGTTAGTCTTGGAGTTCCTCAAAGTTCAGTGCTTGGACAATACACTATACATTGTTATGCTGATGACACACTATTGTATTTATCAATTAAACCCAATGAATCCAATCAGTTAGACTACAAGCATGTCTTAGAGACATAAAATGCTGGATTCCCCTTAATTTTCTGCCTTTGAATTTAAGAACCCAGAAGTTGTAGTTTTTGGACCTGAGCATCTTGGGAATTGTATTGTATTTTATGATTGTGTGTACAGCACTTTGGTCCTGTTGGGTGCATAAAGTGCTCTATAAATAAAGTTGGTATGGTATGGTATGGAATACATTTTGCAGTATTTCACTTTCTCTGGATGGCATTAATCTGCCTCTTGTTCTAAGTTAAAAATCTTGGTGTTATTTTTGATCAGGACATGTCTTTTATCCCCCACATTAAAAATGTTACTAGAACCTCCTTCTTCCACCTGCGTAATATCACTAAAATTAGAAACATCTAAAAATGATGCAGAAAAACTGGTTCATGCATTTGTCACGTCTAGACTGGACTATTTCAATGGTTTCTTATCTGGGTGTCCAGATAGTTCTTTAAAAAGTCTTCAGTTGATCCAAAATGCTGCTGCCAGAGTCTTTTTTTTTCCCCCATTTATAGATGGCCTCCCTTCACACCTTTTAGCCATCCTCTCACTCCAATAATTTTTTTTAAGAGAGAAAGAAAGAAAAGAGAAAGTAAGACAACAAATCAACAATTATCAACCAAAAGAGCACAAGGCAAACACACCCAACCTCCGTCCACAATCCTGCAAAGCACATGACAGAACACAACAATGGAACATACATGCATAAAGACTAATAATATTCATGAGCTTGCAGTAGAATTCTATAAATACACATACCCATATCTACAAATATATATATACAGTAGTATACATACATATACTTTTATATTCATTTATATATATACCCATCTACATATCTACAAATATATATATACAGTAGTATACATACATATACTTTTATATTCATTTATATACCCATCTACATATCTGCATATATCTATATATACATCCCTGCATCCATTTGTGTGTGGTTGTGAGCATGCATAAGTGTATAAGGTTCCTCCAATAGAACATTTAGTAGCGACTGTGAAGCATCAGAGATCCGTCCCCCCAAAGCCCGAGGCAGACGAAGGAGCGATCAAAGCCCAAGACCCCAGGAAGGACCCCGAGCCCAGAGTCCCCAGGACTGCCCGAACAGGACGAGCCACTAGCCCACTCCCCAGATCCTACCAAGGGGAAGAACTGGACGAACCCCTACCAGCGACCACATACAATGACCCCCCGGTGTCGCCCGCGACAAATTCACAGGCCCCCGCCGGAGCCCGCTGCGCCGACGTAGCCCCAGGGCCGGTCACCGAGGCTCGGGCACCGGGGACGCCCACCCCTCAGGCCCAGACCCGACCGGACCAGAGGGCACGAGCCCCACCAGGCAGCCACTGCTGCCAGAGTCTGAACTGGAGTTACTGGGAGAGATCATCTCTCCAGTTTTAGCTTCTCTCCACTGGCTCCCTGTCAAATCCAGAACTGAATTCAAAATCTTACTTCTAACCTACAAAGCTCTCAACAACCTAGCTCCATCTTATATTACAGATCTTATTGTTCCATATTTTGCTAACAGAGCACTTCACTCTCAGACTGCAGGTTTACTTGTGGTTCCTAGAGTTTCCAGCAGCAGAATGGAGGAAGATCTTTCAGTTGTCAGGCTCCTCTCTTGTGGAACCAACTTCCAGTTTGTGTCCATGAGGCTGACACATTGTCCAGTTTGAAGACTGGGATTAACACTTTACTTTTTCATAAATCTTATAGTTAGGGTTGTCTTGTTCTGCTGCTATAGACTTTAGACTACTAGAGGACAAACTGACCTCATTTACTGTCTCTGCTGCGGTCTTTACTTTAATTTACCTTTATTTACACAAGTAGTCTCATTGAGTCACGAGAATTAACGTTCAAGAGAGACCTGTTTTGGGAGCAGTGGGGGTTAAAGGGCCTTGCTCGAGGGCCAAGAGTGAGACAAAAGAGGCTTTACTTGTTCTACTCTACCAGGTTGTATTTGTAATTATTTATATTTTAAAGTGTTTTTTTTTCTTTCCTAAGTTCACCTGGACCTGTCCTTCTGTGTTTGTCTGTCTCTCCTTCCTGTCGTCTCAAACCCAGCCGGTCGCTCGTCCTGCGCCTGGTTCTGCTGGAGGTTTAATCCTGTTAAAGAGAGTTTTTCCTTTCCACTGTCTCCTTTGTGCTTGCTCAGGATGGGAGACTGTGATGAAGTGAATATTCACAATCAGGATCAACTTTGTCATTGCACAGTTAATCACAGTGAAAATACATTTCATTGCAGCCGTCCAAAGACAAAGACAGGATAGATGGAAGTGCACGGAGGCTGCAACTTTGTTGTCAAGCGCTGCCCTTATCTCTTAGATAAGAAAGGAAGAAAAACATGAGGAGAGAATGTACAAAAACAGATCTCACACACTGTCCTTGACACACAGACACCGTGTAAGGTAGCAAAACCACTACCTCAGCACACACCAACAAAGCAACACAGAGAGACATCAGACATTTTGCAATGGGGGGGGGGGGGCAGAGACAAAGGTGGTGAGACTATAATTTGTGGGATAGGTCTATGGAATGGTTTAGAAAACGATATCAAAGTTGCAAAACCAATGATTTTGTTTAAAAAATGAATAAAATTAGGTTTCTGGGAAAAAAATATAAATTGGTTTGTGTCAAAATTTATGAATGGTAAAGTATGATGTGTTATTTATTGTGACTTTTTTTGATTATTGTTGTTTGAATTAATTGTTTGAATTATTTTTGTTAAAAAAGGAGCAGACATAATAAGATTTGATCTTCTTCTGCTTCCTTTCATTTCATGTAATGTTTGACTTTTTTATTTACGTGGAATTGTAAATAGTTTTTTATGTTGTTTTAAATTTGAAATGAATAAAGAATTAAAAGAAAAAAAAGATTGTCTGTGGACACTCCCAGAAAGTGCCATAGTCCTGGTAAAGATGGCACAACACAATCTGCTGCTTCCTAAGAGAACATTTACTGTTTTTAATGTGTGCGTTTTTTGTTCAGTGTCCTATTGAGACTTGGAGCTACAGAAATATTCTGAATTAAAAATTGTAAAAATATATCGTAAGAATTGAAAAGACAAACTGTTTTCTTGAGATAAAAACACTCATGGGAATGTGAACGAGAGCTCTCTTTCTGTGGTTCCTCTTAAATGAAGAATCAACATGTTACACAACAACAACAACAACAACAACAACAACAAGAGCTAAATGAAATGGGTTTACCTCAGCGTCGCCCCAGTTCTTTTCTGCTCCTACAAACCGGTAACAGAGGATTTCGCCCAGATACCAACCAACAGGGCAGACGATGCATAAATCAGGTGTGCAGTGATCTGCACAAACAGACAACACACAGAGTCGACCAAAGACAAGTGGATCATTGACTCGTGGCATACGAGCACTTCCTCAGACTACAGGTGTGTTTGGTTTGGACTTCAAATAAAAGAGATGACTGTAATAATATTAAATAAATTAATAAAATCAGAGCAAACATTTTGCTTACAAAATGAGTTCCAGTTTAGTTCTTGGTTCCAACTACTCCCAGTTCTGAATCTAATTTGTTCAGGTTTAATTTCAAACTGCTTGAATTACAGGACGAACATTTCCATGAGGGTCCTTCAGTTCTGATCCAATAAATCAGGCGTCACCAGCCTTTTCAAAACTGAGAGCTACTTCGTGGGTACGGAGTCATACAAAGGGCACCAGTTTGATAAACTCTTCGGAAATAAAGCGTGAATTGAAAAAAATGTATAATAAACATATTTTTAAGAACATATTTTTAAGATAGACATTTTAAAATATATATATAAATACAAAAAAGAATAACAACTGAATAAAATGACATTTTAAATGCAGCTTAGTAGTGAGTTGTGCTATTTTTAGAACAGGTCCGCGGGCACCTCAAATGGTCCTTGGGGGCACCCGGGTGCCCGCGGGCACCGTGTTGGTGACCCCTGCTATAAATTCATTTAGCTTCATTTGAGTCTTATCAAGTTCTGCTTTGAGAAGCCTTGTGATGTTGGACATTTTGTTTTTTTACCATCAGAGCAAACATCTGACACGTTGTCTGGTTTACTCGTTTTAAAGTGTAGCCAGGACAAAAGGAGAAAATTACTCACATTGTCTGCCGAAACAGAAGACCTGTTCATGAAAACAAGAGAATTAAAGAACAATACAAATAGTTTTCACTGATCGTCAGCTTCTATCACCTAATCTGTGTTTTTATCTGACTCTGCTGTGAACAGACAACAACTAACTGTACACACGTTTGCAATAAAAGTTTATTCAACTTTAAATGTGTTGGCACTGATTTTTAGAAAAATATTCAGCAGTTCATAAGTTCTTATGGTCATGATAGTAAAGACCTAATCCAACAAAACTCTGTCATATTCATTCTGAATTTATTTAAGAAAAAAAAAAAGTGATATATATTTTTAAAACTTACATTTTCGAAGCCCAAACCACAGAGAAGCAACGTGAAGAGTAAACCTGGAGACATCTGTGTGAACGTTACAGGTGAGTCACACTGGAAGATTCAATCAAAATACTCTAAACAAAATCACATTTATGGCCCTTAAAAAACACGTTGATGCAAAAAATACAGTCCTCACCTCGTTCTACAGGTGTGCAGTGGAGAGCATCCTGTGCTCCAGCATCAACGTGTGGCATGGAGGCTGGACAGCTGCAGAGAGGAAAGCTCTGCAGAGAGTGGTGAAGGCTGCACAGAAGATGTTGGAGTCAGTCTCCCCACCATCACAGACATCTACACCTCCAGATGCAGGAAAAGAGCCACCTGCATCATGAAAGACCTCACTCACCCAGCACACACACTCTTTGCCCCACTCCCCTCAGGACGGAGGTTGAGGAGCATCAAATGTAGAACCACTAGACTGAGGAACAGCTTCTACCCTGAGGCTGTTATGCCTCATCCTCACCTAACGCATCTCGCGCAGCCGAAGCAGCCACTTTACATTGAAAGTCTATGTGGCCGCGCATCTTGGAGCAGCGGGGTGTGACGCGGCGCATCTCCAGCATTTCAAGCAGCGCAGCAGGACGCGGCAGCCCCTTTTCACGCACGCGCGCAGCCAACAGCGAGCAGCAGGAAGCAGGAATATGCCTGCTTCTGCTGCTCGCTGCGTCGCAGCAATCAATCGGGAGAGACTCTGCTATGTGAGGGCGCAACGACGACGGGACTTTCTGTGGACGAAAACAGCCTCCGGTAGGAAAACCTGGCATTTTTAAAGTTGCTGCTGTACATCTCCCCAAACATAAAAAAAAAAAAAGTTTTAATCTCAACAAATACTTTTTGAGCTGCAGTTCGGCTCGTAGAAAACACACACAAGTATTGACGAGGCACGTACAGCTGGTTTTATCTGCCCAGTGTACATAAACAACACGGATCTGACCGGGAAGGGAGCCACGACACGCTCCTCCCACTGCGCGTCTGCAGACGTTTAGTGGGGACAGACATCTGTTGTAATCAGCAAACACAGAGCATTGGGAGCATTTGGATGCGTTAGGTGAGGATGAGGCATTAGACTCATGAATAAATAAATAATAAGAATAAACACTGTAAAATATCACATCATGCTGATGCTGATCTGTTTTCTTGTTGCTGTGTTCATCTGTGACCATCTGCTCATACAGACTCATGTTCGTGCTGCTGTTTATAATGATGTTTTTCTACTACATTAGGGCTTAGTGTATTACTAGTTGATGTTTTTCTTAGTTAATCCTAGATGTTATTACTGTTTTTCTCTTGCATTTGTTGTTGGATGTAACTGGGACCCTGTGTACATAATCTCGTTTTCATCACATGTACCACATGCGGTGCAAATGACAATAAAGACTCTCTGACGCTGAAAAACTGCTTTGTTTTATATATATATAAAAAAAAAACATTTAAAAAATGGAGACTTCATAGGTGAAGTATTTATTCTATTCTAATTCAGCAGATGAATATAATCTAGAATCAAAAAATATATTCAATACAGAAACAACTGGACTTTATTTGTAACAGAAAACATTTCTCTTCCCATCCAGGGAGATATAATATATAATCCAGACTAATTACATTTTTTAACCCTTTCTGTTCTAATGAGCAGCAAGAATTCAGGTTATACCTCCCAGTGGAGATCAAGCAGCAGCGTTCTCTGAAGGGAGGACGTGCACTGAATGCACCTTCACTCTGCCGTGCACTGAATGCACCTTCACTCTGCCGTGCACTGAATGCACCTTCACTCTGCCGTGCACCAACTCACCACATGTTGCCTTGAACCACTTTGGCTGTGGCTCCCTGCCTGGGAGGAGCCGACGAGGGACAGGACGGCCCCCAGAAACCATCTTGGCTCCAGCAAACTGGTTGGTCCACTACAGGAGTGTACTGCTTGGTGGGGACACAGTTTACTGGAACTCCTCAGACTGATGAAGTCCTCCGGATGGAGGGTGAAACGTCTCTATAATAAGAAACTGTCCAGATGACCTGACTGTGAATTATTGGATTTGGTACCTGGATGATCGAGCATGAACTTTGTCACCACATGAAGATTTCTGCTCAGGGGTAGAAACACCACCCTGGGGGGACAGCCCTCCACGTTGGTTGTTTTCAGTCCAGGACTCATGGTGACGGGACAAATGGACACACCTCAAACCACCTTACTGGTTGCCATTCAAGAAATCTCACATTGCTGATCTTTCTTTTAGCTGATCTTTCTTTTAGCTGATCTTTCTTTTAGCTGATCTTTCTTTAAGCTGATCTTTCTTTTAGCTGATCTTTCTTTTAGCCCATCTTTCTTTTAGCCAATCTTTCTTTTAGCTGATCTTTCTTTTAGCCAATCTTTCTTTTAGCTGATCTTTCTTTTAGCTGATCTTTCTTTTAGCCAATCTTTCTTTTAGCTGATCTTTCTTTCAGCTGATCTTTCTTTTAGCTCTTGTTCAAAACGGTTCGTTGACATGACTCAAAGACTGATCTGTCTTGTCTGATCTGGCTGTTCATGACTCACTACCTGAGCTGGACACGTCCTGCGTCGACATGCGCTTTGACAAATACCATACCGTTTTATTTATAAAGCACTTTAAACAGGAACAAGGCCAAACCAAAGTGCTGAACAAACAAACAAACAACAGGCAACACAGACAATGAAGTACAAAACAAAATGGATGGATGCTGAAAACAAATGACGTCATCCCCATCCAGGCTGGAAGGACAGTGTCTCCTGTCTCGTCCCTCCCAGCAGGGAGCTAAAGGCTGACTGGACTGACTGGAAATACTGGTTAGATTTGTCTATCCATCCAACCATTCATCAATCCATTGTTTCATCCATCCATTCATTCATCCATCAATCCATTGTTTCATCCAGCCATTCATTCATCCATCAATCCATTCATCATCCAGCCATTCATCATTCATCCATCCATCCATGCATCAATCCATTCATCCATCCATCTACCATCCATCTATCAATCCATTATTGCATCATCCAGCATCCAGAAATCCATTCATCCATCCATACTTACATACATCAATCCATTCATCCATCCATCTACCATCAGTCCATCCATTCACCCATCAAGCATTCATCATCCATCCATTCATCCATCAATCCATCCATTCATCCATCAATCATTCGTCATCCATCCATCCATTCATCCATCAGTCCATTCATCCATCCATCAATCCATTGATTCATCCATCCATCAATCCATACATTCATCCATCCATTCATCCATCAATCCATTCATCATCCATCCACCATCAACCCATCCATCCATTCATCCATCAGTCCATTCACCCATCTATCAATCCATCCATCCATCCATTCATCCATCAATCCATTCATCATCCATCCACCTTGTAAACCCATCCATCCATTCATCCATCAGTCTATTCATCCATCTATCAATCCATCCATCCATCCATCCATTCATCCATCAATCCATTCATCATCCATCCACCATCAACCTATCCATCCATTCATCCATCAATCCTTTCATCCATCCATCTACCATCCATCTATCAATCCATTATTGCATCATCCAGCATCCAGAAATCCATTCATCCATCCATACTTACATACATCAATCCATTCATCCATCCATCTACCATCAGTCCATCCATTCACCCATCAAGCATTCATCATCCATCCATTCATCCATCAATCCATCCATTCATCCATCAATCATTCGTCATCCATCCATCCATTCATCCATCAGTCCATTCATCCATCCATCAATCCATTGATTCATCCATCCATCAATCCATACATTCATCCATCCATTCATCCATCAATCCATTCATCATCCATCCACCATCAACCCATCCATCCATTCATCCATCAGTCCATTCACCCATCTATCAATCCATCCATCCATCCATTCATCCATCAATCCATTCATCATCCATCCACCATAAACCCATCCATCCATTCATCCATCAGTCTATTCATCCATCTATCAATCCATCCATCCATCCATCCATTCATCCATCAATCCATTCATCATCCATCCACCATCAACCTATCCATCCATTCATCCATCAATCCTTTCATCCATCCATCCATCAATTCATCCATCCATCATGACATTCAGTCTTCCACCATCCATCCATCCATCCATTCATCCATCAATCCTTTCATCCATCCATCCATCCATCAATCCATCCATCCACCATTTATCCATCCATCTATCCATCATCCATTCATCCAAACACCATCCATCCATCCATTTACCCACTATCCATCACTCCATCCATCCACCATCTACTCATCATCCATCCATCCATCCATCATCCATTGATTCATCCATCCATTAATCCATCATCTACCATCCATCCATCCTTCAATCCATCCATCCACCTATCCATCTACTCATGAATCCACCCATCCATCCATCCATCCATCCATCCATCCATCCATCCATCCATCATAATCCATCCATCATCCACACATCTACACTCTATACATCCATCATCATCCATCCATCCATCCATCCATCAGTATTACACTTTTATTATTTCATTTTATGCTTATGTTTATTAAATATTTCAGTGTTTAGTGTTTAGATGGTTACTGTTGCACCGAGGGACTGAGAGAAATGCAATTTCAATCCTGTGTATGTCCTGTACATATTGCAGTTCTGACAATAAAGTTGACTTTGAAATTGATCCATCATTTATCTACCATCCACTCGGCCATCCATAAATCCATCCATCCAACATTCCATCCTTCCATTCATCCACCTTTAATTCATCCATCCATCCATCCATCCACCCATTTACCATCCATCTATCCACCCACCCATCATTCATCCATCAATCTATGATCTTTACCCACTTCTTCCTTAAAGGATCACGGGTCTCACTGGTGCTTATGTTCAGCAGTCACCATGTGAGAGGTGGAGGACACCCTGGACATGTCTCCAGTCCATCTCAGAGACACAAAGAGACAAACAAGACATGCAGAAAGAGAACATGCAAGCCATGTTCAAGAGCCACACTCAATGACAGGAGAAGATTTTTAACCAGTATTTTACTTGCAAGGACAGATTTTCAGGACAGACATACTGGAAAGATCCGCTTGAAGCCCAGTCACAAGAATCTGACAGGGGCAGTGTGCGAAGCTTGCTTTTATACACTTATTAGTTCAGCTGAACTCCCAGTAACTCCAGCTCTAATGTTAAAAATATTGGTGTTATTTTTGATCAGGACATGTCTTTTATCCCCCACATTAAAAACATTACTAGAACCTCCTTCTTCCACCTGCGTAATATCACTAAAATTAGAAACATCTAAAAATGATCCAGAACAACTGGTTCATGCATTTGTCACGTCTAGACTGGATTATTGCAATGGTTTGTTATCTGGGTGTCCAAATACTTCTTTAAAAAGTCTTCAGTTAATCCAAAATGTTGCTGCCAGAGTCTTAACTGGAGTTACTGGGAGAGATCATATATCTCCAGTTTTAGCTTCTCTCCACTGGCTCCCTGTCAAATCTAGAATTTAACTCAAAATCTTATTTCTAACCTACAAAGCTCTCAACAACCTAGCTCCATCTTATATTACAGATCTTATTGTTCCATATTTTCCTAACAGAGCACTTCACTCTCAGACTGCAGGTTTACTTGTGGTTCCTAGAGTTTCCAGCAGCAGAATGGAGGAAGATCTTTCAGTTGTCAGGCTCCTCTCTTGTGGAACCAACTTCCAGTTTGTGTCCATGAGACTGACACATTGTCCAGTTTGAAGACTTTCCTTTTTCATAAATCCTATAGTTAGGGTCAGCTTGGGTTTCCTGAGCTGTCCCTCAGTTCTGCTGCTATAGACTCAGACTGCTGGAGGACAAACTGACCACACTTTTTCAATCTGCTGCTGTCTTTACTTACTCTGCTCAACCTGTTTTGTATTTGTAATTATTTTTCTATCCTAACATGTTTTTGCCTTTCAGGTTCACCTGGACCTATATCTGGACTGACCATTCTCTGTTGGTTTCTCCTTCCTGTCCTCTGAACCAGCCGGTCAAAGCAGATGGCCACTTGTCCTGAGCCTGGTTCTACCGGAGGTTTCTTCCTTTTTAAAAGGGCATTTTTCTTTCCACTGTTGCCATTGTGCTTGCTCAGGATGGGAGACTGCAACAAAGCCCAGATTCAACTTGTCTGCTGTTTCCTTAGATAGAGCACTTTACTAATTGGCTTTTCTATGTATGTGAATGTTCCGGTAAAGTGCCCTGAGACAACTTTGTTGTGTGATTTGGCGCAAAATAAATAAACTGAATTGAATTGAATTAAACTTGAATATAGTCTGGAAATTAATTTCTTAGGCGATCCGTTCATAATCTGTGTTTTAAAGGTCAAACCCAAGGGTGCAGGCAGGACACTGAATACTCCAAATGTCAAAAATCAATATAATTAATTCAATAAAAACACTGACGTGGCAGCAACGCTGACGTTTACAGGTGATCCTGGGAAACACAGGGAGCGAGGTAGACATGAAGAGACAATGACCAGCTGACAAGGAGTGAGGAGCACAGGCTTAAATACACACACTAATGAGGACAATGACAATCAGCTGGGAATGATGACCGGTGGGAGCAGATCACATTAAGAAGGAAACAGGAGGACAAGACTAAGACACAACACAAGAGGGGGCCACTAGACACCAGATAAACACAAACCCTACAGGTCCTCCATTACATGAGTCTAGAAGTATCCTAACTAGATCCGTCTCCTCCTCCTCTAAAAACTTTATATTCTTATTATAATGACGTCTTAGCTGGAGGTATCTAAAAAGACACATTTTTCCAAATTACAGTTTTCTTGAAGGTGCAAATTTTTTTATGGTAAATGGTAAATGGAGCTTACTTATACAGTATAGCGCTTTCCAGCCCCCTGTGAGCAAAGTGCTTCACAGTACCAGCCATCCACCTATTCACACACCGGTAGCGGTAGTCGGCCATGCAAGGTGCCAGCCAGTCCTACCGGGAGCAACTCAGGGTTAAGTGTCTTGCCCAGGGACACAACGAGGTATGCGGTGACCGGGGATCGAACCCGAGACCTTCCGGTCCTGAGCCGGCTGCCCTGCCTCTACACCATCTCGGCCCTATCATATCATTGTATCATCTTGTCCTCATTAGTGTGTATATTTTTAGCGCATTATTGTTTGTAGTAACCCGTTATACCTTTCTGTGACCACTGTGTGAATCTTTTAGCCATTTTTGCAGCGGAGGAACTTTCTAAGTGGGCCAACTTGAAATTTCAGCACTTCTTTCAATTTTTCTTTGCTTTAATATTTTATGCCATATATCCAACGGTACCTTTATCCACATGGGGATCAGGTCTGCATCTACATGTCTTTTAATAAGACAGTGATCTCCAAGCCAGGATTGAAGGGGTATCTCACTGTAAGACAGATCTATCTCTTTCCATTTAGCTTCACACGTTGGGTCACACCAACCAGTTATCACTCACATCTGTGCTGCTCTATATTAGTCCTCTAAGTGTGGTAAAGCCCATCACCTTTGTCTTTTGACAACTGTAGTGTCTTAGTTTTTGTCTAACCCAAATAAAGTTTGAGATTATTCTATCCCAATCACTGAACTGTTTAGTACAAGGGTGTCAAACGTACGGCCCGCGGGCCGGAACTGGCCCGCAGGGGGTTCAGTCCGCCCCAGGATGAATCTGAATTATTAAAAAAAAAAAGAATAAACGTTATTTTCTTAAAAATCTGCAGTTCCTATGTTGTCCGCTAGAAGTGCTATGGTTTAGTCAGTTCCTATGTTGTCCCACTCAAACACAGCGCCTCTAGGACCCAGAGGCGCTGTGTTTTAGTATGGGAGACGCAGATAGCAAGCAGAGACCCTGCTGCTCATTTTCCCTGTCTACGAGATGTATGCGCAGCAAGCGTTCCTCCTGATGTGAAACAGTACAAAGACAAGATTTCAGGGTTGCTGAGGGAGTTTGAGAAACGATTTCAGGTCTATACACGTAGAAGAATAGAATAGAATATATCTTTATTGACATTGCACCAGCACAATACAACATGATTGAAATTACTCACACACGTCTTAAAAGATGGGCCGAGTGCACAAAGCCGCAGTCGTGTCGGCGCCGCCACAAAGGCGAACTCGAGAGCAGTTTTTCTCTCACCATTCACCATCAGAGCTTCTGATGTGCTGTTGACATGCAACTTGAAATCATTGATTTGCAGTGTGATGTAGAATTGAAGGACACATTTGCCTCTGTGGGCTTGGACACCTTTTACAAGTATATCTTACCACGTTATCCTAAACTGACAGCACTGGCTGCAAAAATGTTGTCCATGTTTGGGACTACCTACCTTTCTGAGTAAGTTTTCTCACTAATGAACATTAATAAAACAAAGCTACGCTCAAAGCTCAATTTATGTGTTCACAATTGCTTCCTAGATGTGGAAAATGGATTTTAAATTCATTCATTTCTAAATTTTGATGGGTTTGATGCATTTTTAACATGCAGGGAAGTGTTTAACAAAACTGTTTGTTGACTAAATGTTTTAAAACGTTGTGCAATCATTGTGATCCATTTTTTAATGTGTAATGCACTTACATAAATGTTAAACTGAGTAAAAGTGTAAAAGGACAATTAATTGAATGTAAATATTTTTATAATTTATTTCTTCTTTGCACTAATACAAAGGAAAAAAGTGGACTTACTGTTCGTTCTATGTTTTCAATGAGTTTACTGGTCTGGCCCCCTTGAGATCAGATTAAGCTGTATGCGGCCCCCAGATCAAAATGAGTTTGACACCCCTGGTTTAGTAGGTACCTGTGTAGGCAAAACCTGAAATAGATACCATACCATACCATTTTATTTATAAAGCACTTTAAACAAGAACAAGTCCACACCAAAGTGCTGAACAAACAAACAAGCAACAGGTAACACAGACAATGAAGTACAACACGAAAAACATAAAACATTGCAGATCATAAATAAAACGATCAAATACAAATCAGCTGGTGTTGAAAGCAACAGAATAGTAGTGAGTTTTTTTAGATAAAGGAACCTTGGTAAAAGGTTCATGTTAACTATATCTAGATACTATAGAGATATAGTAAAAATTAATATGCTTTTTAAACAAACAGTTTTATATCTTTGTTTTGTCAGTGGAGTCTTTGGATTACGGCTGGAGGGGAAACTGTGTGATAACTCCTCTCACTGGGTCTGTGACCTGCTGGTTTCTTTCCAGAGGTAGTAAAGGGAGTGATAGGGGTGCGTCAGGAGAAATGCTTGCACCTGGAGACATTTCTTCAGGTCTCTACTAAAGATAGCCTTCTTTGTCTCTTCCACCCGGCAGGTTGATGCAGGCTGATGATACTGAGGTAGAAACACTGGTTGGATTTTTCTCTAAAGAGTTCGTATCAGTCCATTAATCTGAGACAGAGATATTGATCTGGAGATTGCAACATTTTCACATGGTTGAGGTTTCTGGGACCCGTCTTGTGTCCACAGGTCATAAAACCTGTGATGATCAAAACCATCATTACCATGAGATAGCACTTGTTTGCAACCTGCCTTTTTGTTTTTTCTGACACCTGTTAACACCTGCTACCTGATGCATGCTCAATAATCCAGGTAGAAACATCTAAAAAAAGCTAAGTCTGATCCTCTGGACATTCAAAAAACCTGTAGAAACGTTTCGTCTTTCGTCCGAAAGACTTCCTCAGTCTGAGTTGCTGTGTTCAGCTCAGTCTTATAAATAGCACCTTCTCACAGTGGATCAA
>JBBPBX010060862.1:6722-21301 GCA_038048925.1 Garcialebias charrua
AGATAGATAGATAGATAGATAGATAGATAGATAGATAGATAGATAGATGATAGAAAGATAGATAGATAGATAGATAGATAGATAGATAGATAGATAGATAGATAGATAGATAGATAGATAGATAGATAGATAGATAGATAGATAGATAGATAGATAGATAGATAGATAGATAGATAGATAGATAGATAGATAGATAGATAGATAGATAGATAGATAGATAGATAGATAGATAGATAGATAGATAGATAGATAGATATAGATAGATAGATAGATAGATAGATAGATAGATAGATAGATAGATAGATAGATAGATAGATAGATAGATAGAGAAAGAGCTGCGTCACATATGTGGAGGACACTGAAGTCACCTATACATGGTGCTAATGACACGGGCCATAAAACACTATGTATTAGGGCTGTGCGATATGACGATATATATCTTGGGGACGATAGAAACGTGTCTATCGTGCTACTTTCCTTCTATCGTCTCTATCGTGATAAATAAGAATAAAAAAGTAACTGTCGTTTTGCGAGATGACGGCGCTGCTTTATGTTTGACGTACGCGCGGGTTTGCGACACATGCTTTACGTTGTTAAACTCGAGTTCAACAGAGACGCAGCCGGCATGAAGCCGGTGTCACCAGATATCTATGGGTGTCACAACATGGAGAAACAGCTGCACAGGCAGCCCAAGAAGAAGAACTTTTACCAAAAAGAGGGGAAGCTCACCTTGTTAGCTTCCATTATTTAGCTCCGCTGAAACTCGGAGACAAAATGGGTCCAGAGGACACGAAGTTCAACCGAGTCCGAACTCGGGTCCAGTTAACCAATACAAAACAGACCAGAGACACAACAGAACCGGAATCAAACGCAACGTTTTCTCTTTTCTGTTTCAATGCCTTGTTTACTCCAGATTCCAATCAGAGCGGATTTCTTCTTCGTGGGTTTTATTAGCAGCCGTTGTTTTACCGCCACCTGCAGGAAAAATTTGGACCAAAGTAGGTCCAAAGTTGGACCAAAGTTTCTACTTTGGTCCAAATTTCCTTGTTCTTTTTGTTCACATTCTTATAATTGTAACTGTATCTGTAGTAAAATAAAATAAAAAATAAAATAAAAACTTTGGTCCAAATTTTTCCTGTACACACACACACACACATCGTGTTGTATATATACAACACGATGTGTGTGTGTGTACAGGAAAAATTTGGACCAAAGTTTTTTTTTTATATCGTGATAAATATCGTTATCGTGATATAAAAAAGTCCATATCGTGATATATGATTTTTTCCATATCGCCCAGCCCTACTATGTATAATGCCTGGTCCTCACTGAACACATCCAAAAGCTCCCAACGCACCGTGTTTGCTGCTTGTCAACAGATGTCTGTTTCCACTGCAGACGCGCAGTGGGAGGAGCGTGTGGCTCCCTTCCCGGTCGATAGTGTTGTTTTGCTGTGCACCGAGCAGATAAAATCAGCTTCAGGGAGCCTCGTTAACACTTGAGTGGGTTTTCTACGAGCCGAACTGCAACTCCAAAAGTCTTTGTTGAGATTAAAACGTTTTTTTTTAATGTTTGGGTTGATGTACACTCGAGTGGACAGCAGCAACTTTAAAAATGCCAGGTTTTCCTACCGGATGCTGTTTTCGTCCACAGAAAGTCCCGTCGTCGTTGCGTCATCACATAGCAGAGTCTCTCCCGAGTGGTTGCTGCGACGCAACGAGCAGCAGGAAGCAGGCATATTCCTGCTGCTCTGCTGTTCGGCTGCGCGCGTGCGTGAAAAGGGACTGCCGGGTCCTGCTGCGCTGCTTGAAATGCTGTAGATGCGCCGCACACGCCCCGCTGCTCCAAGATGCGCGGCCCCATAGACTTTCAATGTAAAGTGGCTGCTTCAGCTGCGCGAGATGCGTTTGGTGAGGATTCAGCATAAGTGTAGTGACATCAGTGTGGTGGTCATGGCTGATTTGGGCCCCCCCACAGTGTCTGTGTGGTGTTCAGGGATGTTGGAATGAGCAACAGCTCTGAGCAGCTATGTACATACCGTCTTAAAACTGTCTTGAGTATTAATAGGTATGTCTTTGTTCCAAGGACATGGTTTTTTGAAGTGAGAAGAGACAAGCTGAGGTGATAAGAATCTCAACTCTGTGTGAGTCAACCTCAAAGTACCACTTAGGCGGCTTTTCTTTCGCTCTCTGATGTCTGGCGGCATGATAGAAGCCTAGACCGAAACACTGACAGAAGCTGTCAAGGGACTTTTTTCCTCCCCATGTCTTGTAGTTTTAAAGGATCATAACAGAGAAACAGACATTTTGTGGTGCAAAGGTCTATCCAGATCACTACGTGAACTCAGGTTTTTACTATTTTGTCTCTGGTTCGGAGAACATGTAAAATATGAGGAAGGGATGTGTGTGCACAAGTGTGAAAAAGACTATTTGCCCAATAAAGAAAACTGTGATCAACGGTAAAAGGCAGGACAGAGGAGTGTGAGCAGAGAAAAGGGGTCATTAAAAGGACGCCATCTCGCTTGCAGTGAATGGCAGTAAAGTATCTGGCTAATCTGCCATCATTACCCTGATTCAATCACAAGGGATTTGGCTTTCCCATCAACTGCAATCAATGGAGCAAAATCAATAGACAGGGGATACGCGAGAGGCACTCGGCCATGGTCAACCATACCTCGCCCTGAGCACCGCTCCAACCACACCAACAATCTTACATTGGAGTCAGTAAAACTTCAACATGTGGAACGGGGGGATTTTATGTTAGGGGTTTTATGAAATACTGTAGAGTGCTTCCCTGGGGTGTTGACATGTCTGCTTCTCCTCACAGGTTCTCATTGACATTTCATCCCTCCTTCCTTTCTGTGGCCAGGAGAACTCATTCACACACTTTCTGTTTTTTCACTCCTGCTCTCACACTTGATGATTCTTCTTATGATACTTTTGGTTAATACCATCCATCCATCCATCCATCCATCTATTCATCCATCATCTAACCAACAAACCAACCATCCATTATGTAACTAGCCAACCATCCATCCATCATCTAACCAAACAACCATCCATCCATCATCATCTAACCATCCATCCATCATCTAACATCCATCCATCCATAATCCAACCATCCATCCATCATCTGTCTAGTCATCATCCATCCATCCATCCATGCATCCATCCATCATCTAACCAACCGTCCATCCATCCATCCATCATCTAACTAACCAGCCATCCATCCATCATCTAACATCCATCCATCCATCATCCATCCATCATGTAACATCCATCATCCATAATCTAACCATCCATCCTTCATCTGTCTAGTCATCCATCCATCCATCCATCCATCATCTAACCATCCATCCATCCATCATCTAACAAACCAGCCATCATCCACCCATCCATCATCCATCCATCCATCATGTAACCAACCAACCATCCATCCATTTATAATCTAAACAGCCAACCATCCATCCATCATGTAACCAACCAACAAACCAACCATCTATCATCTAACCAACCAACCAACCAACCAACCAACCAACCAACCAACCAACCAACCAACCAACCATCCATCCATCCATTCATCCATCCATCCATCCATCATCTAGAAACCATCCATCCATCATCGAACCAACTAACCATCCATCCATCATCTAACCAACCAACCAACCAACCAACTGTCCATCCAGCCAGCCACCCATCCATCATTCCATCCATCCATCCATCCATCCATCCCTTCTCTGTACCCACTTTTTTCCCTGGTTACAGGGGAGCTGTTATCTATTTCCAGCAGTCATTGTGGGAGAGGAGGGGGACACCCTGGACAGGTCACATGTTCATCATATGGACACAGAGACAAATAAGACAAACAACCACTCTTTGCTCTCACTAAAGACATTAAGCTAACATGCATGTTTTTGGTTTTTGTGAACCTTGGGAAAACTCACATATGCACAGGGAAAACATTCAAACTGTACACAGAAAGGCCTTAGGCTGGGATTTGATCCTGCAACCTTCTTTGCTGGGTGTGACTGGGACCCTGTGTACATCATTTTGTTCCACCTCACGTACCACATATGGTGAAATGAAAGTCAACCTACCGGTACTTGAACTTGTTGCTGTGAAGTAACAGCTCTAACCATTGTTATTTTGTGTTGCCTTGACATTAATGTTGACTGAGATTAAATCTAAAAGCAAACCCTGCAAAAGAAAAAAAAAAACACATGGACTGAGAAACAACAAAACACCCTGGGTTACACCAGATAGTTGCAACTTTAAATAATTTATTTAGAAATACAAAAACAAAACATATTAAAAACAATTTATTCAGAACTTTATGAGCATTTTTTGACACAAAATAGCTAATATCAAAAGTAATTGATAAAATGCTTTAAGCAGCAGTTAACTCTTTTGGTGCTTTAAAAAAATTTTTTTTTTTGAGATGCCATGGGGCTAAGCATCAAGTAAATATTGAAGCGGGCAGCCTAGCTTTGTTTAGCTTAGCTTTAAGACTAAAAGCAGCTAGATTTGTCTACTTGTAAATTGACCTAATCTGATCTGGTGTAATCTTGAAATTCAATCAGTTTCTTCGTCTTTTCACCTGCCTCTATTATCTATTCATCTCTTCCTATTAAATTATCTTCCATTACTTTAAATCCCATAGTGCTCTCTACAATTAAGATTTGGTCTCAGTTTAGGGCTCATTTCAAATTTGTGTCTCCCTCTAACTGAAAGCTGTTGTTAAAAAATGATATATTTCCCCTGCCACTTTTATGATGTGGCATGAAAGAGTCATTAAAACCATGGCAGCCCTTTACAAAGATGGTGTTTTTCTTAGTATTTCTGAATTGTCTTCAAAATTTAACCTGCCTCCTTCTCACTTCAGAAAAAGCGTTTAATACAAAATCAACTGGACTTTATTTGTAACAGAAAACGTTTCGCCCTCTATCCAAAGGGCTTTCTCAATTCAAAGAGCAGCCTCCACATCTTTTTCTGATTTTATCATGTCCTGGATGGCTGAGAATCTTCACCAGCTCCTTCTCACTTGCTTCTCTATTTACAAATTAGACATTGTATTTCAGCATTGTTCTAAATTTTCCAACTTTCCCTGCTGACCCACCATGGGTTGACCTTCTGGTTCTTAGACCTAATCAGAAATCACCCCTGACTAATATACTGTATATGGAACACTGATGGCATTTGAGTCCGACTCATTTAGTAAAATCCGAGCTGCCTGGGAGCGTGAATTAGGTGAACTGTCTGACTCGTGGTGGGATAAGGTGATTCTCAGCATACGTTCAAGTACACCTTGTGCTAGATTACAGCTTATACAGTTTAAAGTAATAAATAGAGTCCACTGTTCAAAATCCCATTTATCAAATTTTTTCCCCTTCAATTTTAGACCAGTGTGACAGATGTCAGACTTCACCTTGCAACTTGAGCCATATGTTTTTCTTCTGTCCAAGTTCGTATAAAATCTGGGGTGATTTCTTTTCTGTACTTTCAGGTTTTTTTAGAACCCAGATCCCAAGTGACCCACTCCATCCATCCATTATCTTATAATAATAATAATAATTTGTCACATTTGTCATCTGTGTATGTTCCCATACTTGACAGACGAAATTGGTCTTCTGCATTTAACCCAACCACTACCAGGTGGTGCAGTGAGCAGCGTAGTCGCGCCCGGGGAGCTGGGGAAATAGATGTGCACTCATAGACACCCCAAGATGGTGTGCCGTGGCCGGGGTTCGAACCTGGGTCCTTCGGATAACAAGTCCGATTCTCTGCCACTACACCATCTTTTACCCAATTCTTCCATTTTGGGTCACGGGAGTCGCCGGTGCCCATGTCCAGCAATCCCTGTGCGAGGGGAAGGGGACACCCTGGGCAGGTCTCCAGTCCATCACAGGGACACAGAGAGACAAACGAGACAAACAACCATTCTCTCACTCTCGCCTAGGGACAATTTAGAGTTACCAATCAGTCTAACATGCATGTTTTTGGTCTGTGGGAGGAAACCGGAGTTCCCGGAGAAAGACCACGCATGCACAGAAAGAACATGCAAACTCCACCCAGAAAGGCCCCCGGACTGGGATTTGAACCAGGGACCTGCTCGCTGAGAGGCAGCAGCTCTACCAGTTGTGCCACGGTGCTGCCCAACTGACCCACTAACTGCCATTTTTGGAGTTCCAGTGACAACACAACCTGTCTGCCTTGCAAAATGAGATTTTAGCTTTCTGTTCTGCTACACGTTGCATTTTACTCTCCTGGAAATCGCCCACACCTCCATCTACATTACAATTGCTTAACACAGTGTTCACCATGTGTCTTTGTGTCCCTGGGCAAGACACTTAACCCCGAGTTGCTCCCGGTAGGCCTGGATAGCGCCCTACAAGGCAGGCTACCACTAACGGTGTATGAATGTGTGTATGAATGGGTAGATGGCTCGTATTGTAAAGCGCTTTGGGGCTCCTCAGAGGGGGCTGGAAGGCGCTATATAAATAAGCTCCATTTACCATTTACCATTTACCACTGTCAGGACATTTTTTAGGATGGAGAAAATTTTACTGACAGTGAAGGTTGTTCAGAAAATTTTACTCGCAAGTGGACCCCCTTTTGGAGTTCCTCAAATCGTTACCTCAGTGTGTAGAATTGTGTAATTTACCCACCATGTGACAATGTTATAAATACTGTAAAGTATTTATTTTGTAGACCCCACACCACCTTTTATCTTTTCTTTATTTCTTTTCTTTTATGTATGTATTATTTATTTATTTATTTATTTATTTATTATACTTTTTTCTCTTTGTTCTTACATTTGTACAATGTTTTAAATTGTGAATAACATTGTACAAAGTATAATCTTTTGAAAAAATAAATTACAGTAATTTAAAAAAAAGATGTGTCTACTTATCTGATTGTTTCAGCCCAGAGTTATGATTGCTTTTACTTAATTTCATATTGTCAGAAAGGCTTTACTGGATTTCAGGCTGAGAGTGAAAAAAAAAGAAGGCAACATGTGCTTTCAAAATTATAATGAAGCAGAAACACTAAAAGAGATTTATCATAATCAGCTGAATGCTAAAAAAAAAGAAAAAAAAAGAAAGGCTGAAAGGTCTACAGTATATAATAATAATAATAATGAATTCCATTTATAATGCACTTTTCATTAATAAAAATCTCAAAGTGCTATATAATAATAATAATAATGAATTCAATTTATAACGCGCTTTTCATTAGTGAAAATCTCAAAGCGCTACACACATTGAATGCTACACACATTCATACACCGGTAGCGGCAGACTACCATGCAAGGTGCTTTCCAGTCCTACCGGGAGCAACTCGGGGTTAAGTGTCTTGCCCAAGGACACAACGACACATGGTGTGGGGAACCGGGATTCGAACCGCCAACCTTCCATATTACATCTTCTCCAGAAGAAGTTGTTCTTTTTCTGGTGTTTGGTTTTTAAAGAGTTATGTTAACATTTTGGTTAAGGTACAGCTTGTTTTCATAAGTGTCATGAAAATGTACATGCTACAGTTCATATGCTAAATGTAAAATTTGGACCGGGTGTGAATTAGCTTAGCAATCTAATATTTTTAAACAATCGTTTTATTGGTTTAAAAAGGCTTAAGAATGCATGAAAGACTCATAAACTAGTAATAAAAACTTACTTGGCTCAGGTCGTAGAGTTGTTTCCTCTCAGCGAGGTCACCAGGCCTTCCTGGGTGGAGTTTGCATGTTCAAAGTCAAAGTCAACTTTATTGTCAGAACTGCAATATGTACAGGACATACACAGGATTGAAATTGCGTTTCTCTCAGTCCCTCGGTGTAACAGTAACCATTTAAACACTAAACACTAAAACATTTAATAAACATAAGCATAAAATAGTAAAAGTGTAACACTGCCCTGAGTTTTTTCGTATAAATCATGTTCTCTCCGTGCATGTGTGTGTTTTCTCCAGGTACACCAGTTTCCTCCCACAGACCAAAAACATGCATGTTAGACTGATGGTAACTCTGAATTGTCTCTAGGTGTGCGTGAGAGAGAGTGAATGGTTGTTTGTCTCTCTGTGTCCCTGTGATGGACAGGGGACCTGTCCAAGGCGTCCCCTGCCTCTCACACTTTAGCCGTTTACGCATTGGCCAGCCCTCAATGGCCCGGGGCTCCCCTGGGTGGCTCTGGGCCACCCGCGTTCATTACGCATTTGCCGCAAGCCGCCTTGAAGTGGGTGGGCAGTTCTCTGGAAGTGGGTGGGGTGCTCTCTTCACGTGGGTGGAGTGTTCGTGTTTTAAGAGAGGAGACTCGGCAAAAAAAAAATTGTTAGCTGGATATATATATATTAGTGTTTCTGCGTTTAATTTTTGTTAATAACTGATCACAAATCAGCTTATGTTACAACGTAAATAACACGAAGCGCACACCCATTTCCGCCTTTCAGCGCGACCTGAATGTCATTAAACAGCATTAAACAATAACTAATATTGTCTAACTGTTGCGCGCAGCCAGGGTTTTAAAATATAACGAATAATCTCTAACTTTTACGTGCAGCTAAAATGTCAGGAGGAGTGATTGCTATATGGGCAAGTTGGACACCTGAAAATTCAGTCCGTCGGATAGCTCAACGAGTTAATGCGTTATCGTTTTGACCGGGAGAAGTGGGTTCGCTTCCAGCCTGGGACAAAGTTATTTTACTTTTTTTTTCTTTATTCACATTTTCTTTTAAATAAAAAGGAGTTTGTTTGGTTAACAAACTCCTTTTTATTTAAAAGAAAATGTGAATAAAGAGAAAAAAAAAGTAAAATAACTTTGTCCCAGGCTGGAAGCGAACCCACTTCTCCCGGTCAAAACGACAACGCATTAACTCGTTGAGCTATCCGGACAGACTGAATTTTCAGGTGTCCAACTTGCCCATATAGCAATCACTCCTCTTGACATTTTAGCTGCACGTAAAAGTTAGAGATTATTCGTTATATTTTAAAACCCTGGCTGCGCGCAACAGTTAGACAATATTAGTTATTGTTTAATGCTGTTTAATGACATTCAGGTCGCGCTGAAAGGCGGAAATGGGTGTGCGCTTCGTGTTATTTACGTTGTAACATAAGCTGATTTGTGATCAGTTATTAACAAAAATTTAACTCAGAAACACTAATTCAGCTAACAATTGTTTTAGGGGTTTCTCGTTTCTGTAGTTAAATTTGAATGAAATTCAACCCTCGCGCTGAGGTTGTTTGAATGAGTCCCGCCCCTGCTGCAAACAACGAATCAAATGAGAGCAGTACATGACGTGAAACTGGCTCTGTCGGGCTCGGCCCGATAAGAACCACGGTGAAGATGGTTCCAGAACAAGGGTGGATCCCGGGCGGAAAAGGTAAATGCGAAGACGCCGAACCCGGGTTAGAAGCTGGGAGAGCCGGGGAGGGCCGGCCTATTGATTGCTGGATATACACACCAGTAACTCCCGTGATCCAAAAAGTAAGAAGCAGGTAAAGATGATGGATGTATGAATGGATAGTTTATTATAAAATAAATAGATAATTTTAAGGTGGTTTAAAGATGTCCTGATCATCTAAACAAGAATTTTTTGTTAAATGTCTTACTCAGGGTCAGCCCCTTTTACTGACAACACTGCTACAGTTTAAAAAAAATTAATAAAACTCAGCCACAAAGTGGGTGGTCTTTGCAGGATCTTGACAAATTTTGCAGGCATGTATCAGAAATTCTGTGGGCTCCTATAACTGATTCTGCACAAAACAACGAAGATCATGGTGGCAGCCTATCATGGTCCAGGGTGGAGTGGGCCAGTTTAATTAAATTCAATTAAAGTGTTATGTGTTGTCATTGTTGTATGTTCCCATACAATGATGAAATTGGTTCTCTGCATTTAACCCATCGCACCTGAGATACACCCAGGTGGAGCAGCTATGTACCGGTAAGCACCTGGGGAGCAATTGGGGATTACGTGTCTTGCTCAGAGACACCACGACATATGGGAATGGCTGGGGATTGAGCCTGGGACTTTTGGGTCCTGAGTCGGCTGCCATATCTCTGCCCCATCTTGGCCCCAGATGGCAGCATACCCAGGACTGAGCATGCTAGCCTCATGCCAAGGCTAAGACTGTGATTGGGACAAGATCATGAAAATAGCCTAGCACAAATATAATACCTGTGGTGGTGAGCGGTGCTAGGTAGGGGTGTGTGATCTTCAAGAGCATAGCTACATCTATATGTGGTTTGAGAAAGTTTGGTCACAACAGGGCCTAGAGCATGTTGTGGTTGTACATGGTAATCTCTTTGTGGTAACATGCTGCTGTGTGTGCAGAGAGTGAGGGCACAGGAGAGTGTTTCAGGGACATAACAACAGGGGAGAAATTGGCGTTAATAAGAGTGTAGTAACGTTATACTTGTGTTCAAGCTGAACATAGGATGAAATGCCAAAAGTGTCGGGTGGGTCCAGACCCCCACAATTTTAGAAAACAGAATATCCCATTCAGTAAATCATTTGAGTAAACTATTCTTTAAAGCAATACAAAATCCAAAAGCATATCCACCATTTATAAAGGCAAAACAATGCATTTGATTCGTGTGGCAGCTTCTCGGTGTGCGGCTCCATATGGGAGACAGAGTTCAGTTCCCTAACAGATCATTTTACTGTTATTTTACATGTCATTTATGCCCCTCCCCCCACAAAAATGTGCTAAATCTTAAATCTTCCTTTTTCTATTGTCTCCTCTTCACAACAATAAAACATCATTTCTGCATTTGATACTAAAAATGTTTACAACTTTGCAGCAATCCAGCCACATTCTGTAGTGGAGAGAGTAACACGATGTTTGTGTTGTATAACGTGGGTTTTTGCTCATTTGTTGCCTCTTTATGTTTATTCATTTGAATAATGTTCTGAATTTTCATATTTACTGCACAAACAAGAGTATAGAAAGACACTTATTTCATCTGGCCAAATACAAAAAGAACAAACAAGAAAGTCATATATGGGTCAGATTTGTTTCCCATGTGATTCTTTTCTGTGTGTTTCAGAATGAGGCAGTGTAAAGGCTGGAGCTTGGTTCTGCTGATCCTGTTGGGTCCGGGCTGTTTGGCCCAGAAGCTGCCTACAAGAGATGAAGGGCTCTTTCAGATGCAGATCAGAAACAAGATGTTATTTCACGACTCCTCCGTCATACCAGACGGAGCTGAGATCAGTGGCTACCTTTTCAGGGACACACCCAAAAGGTAAGGGCGATGAGTTTGGTAATTACTGTACAAGTACCGGTATATACTAAAAACTGAAAAGAAAAGCTAACCAATTTCATCTTGTGTTGATTAATTATGAAGATTGAGAATGTAAAAACCTTGCTGATGACTTCTTGTTCCTGTAAATGTACAAAAATATCTAATGTTTCTTTGTAACACTGTTACGGCTGGCTCAGGCCGAACACATTAAATGGACAAAGGACACAAGAAGGCAGAATGTAAAAATAAAAAGCTTTATTGAAAACTGCCCGACTCCTCCCTCCAGGTGCGGAGTGCACCGTCTTCTGGCACAGGGCAACAAAAAGGGAGCAAAAATAGACAGACAAAAGTACAAATAATTGGTGGACAAGAGTGAGTCAGCCAAAAAGAATATAACGTCCCCAGCGTCGGCCCAACCCATAAAAACAGGGCCGTCGCAGCCTATCTGGAGACGGACTACCTGACCAAAAGGGGACCCTAGGGGTAAAAGAAAAACGATATAACTGGACTACCGATCTCACTCTGTCATTAGGCAAACCAACAAAAACTCCAAACAGCTCCAAGCTCCAAACAGCTCCAAGCTCCAAACAGCTCCAAACAGCTCCAAGCTCCAAACAGCTCCAAGCTCAAAAATGTTCCTGGTTAAACCAGCTTAAACTAACCACACAGGTCAGCATCCCTGATATCAATTATCATTAGCAGGATCCTAATGTCATCAATGCAGCCTTCAGCTACCCAGTGCACTAAGCACAACAAAAGTCAAATGATGAGCAAACATTCCTAAGTGCATCAAGCACAGTCAAACTCCACAAACAAATGAGCTGACACAAATGCAACTAGCAGTCAAGACCAAACATGAGCTAGTAGCCACTCTTTAAGTGCATCTAGCAGTCAAGACCAAACATGAGCTAGTAGTTACTCACCAAGAACCTTCTAAACAGAAGATCAGACTTCAAGACAGGCAGGGGCGGGCGGAGAACACCCCACAGTACCCAAACAGTACCCAAACAGTACTCAAACAGCTCAGCAATAAAGCAACCAAACTCTGAGCTCACAACACTCCGCATTCAAGCACTCTCACTCTGAAGCATATATAGGCGTGTCACTCAAGTCCTCCTGACTGAACACACAAACCTGATCATAATCAGACTGATTAACCAACAAAACATGACTGCAGTCAACATATACAAAAAACTGTAGGTGTCAGCATGGGCAGCTTCCTCAGGATACATAACACCTCCACCACCAGTGTTTTTGTATGGGGAAAAATGTAGTCTTGTGAGGACACCGGCTACATAGCACCATACAAAAAAGGCAAGTTGGGGTAGAGTACTCAAAAGGTTTTAAAACCAAAACGACGTCTTGGGTCTGGTTGTATCCTAAAAAGCTTTTGCTTATTAACCCGCCAAACACCAACACCATGTTTGATGAGGTTAATCAGAAAACAAGAGCGTTGTCTCTCATTTGTAGACAGAGGGCAGCTGTTCTCCTTCACTTCAGTACTGGTCAGTACTGGACAGCTCTCTCTGGTCGGCTGTAACAACACCTTTTTGTCAGTTTTAGCAGCTTTGATTTCAGCTACTCTGTAAATACAGAAAAGTGTGTTAGATGCAGAATCATGCACAATACAAGGCTCTAGTTTGTCATCTCTCACAAGCAAAAATAAAGCATGTTCTGCTGCAGTTCTAATCAATGGTCTCACATAGTCCATCAATACTCTCTCATTCTTCACAGTGGCTGGAACGGGAAAAGAAAGAGCAGGAGGTTTTGTTGCGTGTGACTTCACCTCCTCTGAGATCTTCAGGTCCTCACTTGACTGAACTGGGAGTAGTTCAGTGTCAAACAACTGTAAAAAACAGTCACTGAGATTGACGTCATCTTCTTCCTGAAGATGAAGCAAGAGTTTCACTTCCTCCACTGGAATCGGTTTTGCTTCACAGTTCATCAGGGAGTTTTTACTCAAATTGATCTCGTCTTCTTCCTCCGGTAGATGTTCTTGAGGCGTCTCCTTCTGTTGAGGTGTGAGAGGCGCCCGCATAGACACAGATGATGCATCAAAGTTAGGACATGCGTGTGGTAGCTCACCTGCTTGAGTGCAAAGCACTGGTGCAGTTACCACCGGATGACAGGCATGTTGAATTGTCAGCCTTCTCAGCCGTTCCAAATCCTCTTGTTCCTGAAGACGCTTAATTTCATCCAGAGCAGCTTGAAGTCTCTTTTGCTCAAGCTCTTGTTCTTTCAAGAGAGCTTGGTGTTTAATCATTAAGTTTCTTTTTTTAATTTCGAACTGCTCTAAAATAAGCTCTTTTTCTTTCCTTATTTGTTCATCGTGTTTTCTTTTTAAAGCAGCTTCATTTTCCTTTTCCTTTAGACGCTCTGTATCATTTACCTCAGGAAAAATGTCAAGCATAAATAATTTAGTCAACAGTTCACCTTTAAAATGTTTTTCATGAATGCGGCGTCTTATATCAATGTTGAAGTGTTCTGCCACACTCAACATTTGTTCTATAGTGCAGTCAGCAAAGACCTGCACCGTGGGCTGTTCAATAAATTTCTTCAAATTGAACTCCATGATGTGAACACAAACAGCTTTTAAGCTGTACCCCTCTTCAAAAGACTTTCACTGTAAACAACAGAAAAAAATCCCAGCTGCATTTGAAAGCAGCACAATCCAAAAACACACACAGCTGCGTGTTTCAGCTCAATCAGCAACTAGGAGCTGGTCCTGTCAGCTCCAGAGCTGGTCCTGTCAGCTCCAGAGAGAGTGCAAACTACAGCACACAGCTGTCACACACCAAATGTAAAAAGGAGCAGTTAATTCTATTAACTGCTGTCCAAAAACACTTGGCTTCAAAAGACTTCACCACACTCTCAATATTTTAAGCACAAAAATCTCAATGTCTGCTCAAAACCAGATTTCCACAAACATGCACAGCGCTGGACCCGCCTACGAGTCAAACCAACAGCAGGTTTATTTAATTAACCCAACAAGGATCACAACAGCTCAAAGATCCAAACGCGGGCTCAAAAATGCAGACAATGTCTCAAAAATCCATACAAGGACTCAAAAAGGATTCAAGATCCAGACAAGGAGCAAAAGGAGAAAAAGGATCCAAGATCCAGACAAGGAGTCAAAACGGATTCAAGATCCAGACAAGGAGTCAAAAAGGATTCAAGATCCCGGACAAGGAGTAAAAAAAAGATTCAAGATCCCGGACAAGGAGTAAAAAAAAGATTCAAGATCCCGGACGAGCCCCCAAAATATGTTACGGCTGGCTCAGGCCGAACACATTAAATGGACAAAGGACACAAGAAGGCAGAATGTAAAAATAAAAAGCTTTATTGAAAA
>JBBPBX010060863.1:0-21301 GCA_038048925.1 Garcialebias charrua
CGCTGCATATTCTGTGTTTATATGTTAATAAAACGTTCTAAAAAAATAAAATAAAACCATGGATCGCTGGTCCAGCACACCAGAAGACCAGAAAATCTGATGGGACTCGGGCAGCAACGTAAAACCCGAGTTTAATTCTCTCGTGACAACCTGAGGCATTTCCTCATCAGCGGAGGGAGAGGAGGAGGAGGAGGAGGGAGCGATCACTTGACTTTTGGCAAAAAAACAAAAGAAAACTCCAGATAAGGGATTAAGAAGGGGAATTAATACATTTGTGTCACATATAAAACAGTCCTGCATCGCTTTGCATCGCTTTGAATGAGAACATGCGAATGCTCGCTGGCTGCGCGCTGGGACAGGTGGGGGCGTGGGTTAGGGGCCAAAAACTCCGCCCCTTCTGTTCTCTGATTGGTCCGGTCAAAAATCTACCGGAGAAATCGTTGTCTATGGGAGAAGTCCCAGACCCTAGTTCGAAGCGAAGTGAAGGACAAGGGTCTGGTTTTAACCAGGCTAATTAAAACCCAAAAGATAAATAAAATAAAACCATATCTCATAGTCTATGAAAGATTACATAAAATGAAAGGTGGCAGAAAGAAGAAGAAATCTGACCCAAACCAGTGACCTCCAGGACCCGATAAGGATAAAGCAGGTAAAGATGATGGATAGATGGCTTTTGTTGAAAAGATTTACCAAACAAATATTTTAAACAAAATCCATCCATACACATTTGAAACATGGATGAATGCAATATGATTTTGAAGTCTATTTTATTTTGAGTTAAATGTTTATGCAATACAGTAGGCTGAAATCTTTGTTTACGTTTGTATTTTGAATTATTTGTGATGGACTGGAGACATGTCCAGGGTGTCCCCTGCCTCTCGCACAGTGACTGCTGGATATAGGCACCAGTGACCTCCGGGACCCGATTAAAGCTGCTGCATTCTATTCATATACCCATCTGCTGTATTTATACTGTATTATTTGACATTATTAATGTTTGCTACAAGCATACATTATTGTTTTAAATAAATGTTTTATTTGTTTACATTGTTTAGTCGTTTCATGATTTCAATTGAGAATTGTTTTAGAATCGAAAATCGATCCTGGAATGAAAATCGTTTTAGAATCGAAAATCGATTTTTAATTGAATCGGTGCATCAAAAATTGGAATCGAATCGATTCTCCAGACACTTAGAGATTCACACCCCTACTGTCCAGGGTGTCCCCCACCTCTCGAACAGTGACTGATGGAAATGGGCACCAGTGACCTCCGTGACCCGAAAAGGAAGAAACTGGTAAAGATGATGTGTTCAAACACCCCGAGCTTGTTTTGGTCATTAAAGGCATCATGGAAAGTCGTGCTCAGTTTTTGTCCTGTCCTGTGCAGAAAAGTGTACATTTCACTTATAGTGTTAGGAGAGTTAAAGGAGGGGGGCCGAGCGACGGGTGGATCTGTCCGTTTGTTGGGGGAGCTGCTGTTTTCTGGAAGGGAAACACTAAAAGACACAGAGATGGAGGGGATTAATGGGAGAAAGAGTTTGTTTGTGCGATAAAGAGGTGCGCGATAAAGAGGTGTCTGAAATCAAATATCAGAAAGATTTATTCATTCTGCAACAAGGGGAGGGGGAGAAGTTGTTTGGGGAGTCTTCAGCATCGAGGTACAACGCTGAGAGATTTCAAGGCCGGGGAAATAAAACAATACTGTAAAAAAAACAGAAGTCGAATAAATTTTTTTCATTATCAATCCTTAAAACAAATATATTTTTCTACAGAGATACGGGGCATGAAGAGGAGCAAATAGATGGATGGGGGGGGGGGTCTTTTTTCTCAGCTATTTTCCTCTTTTCTCCTTATTTTTCAACAGATGTAAAAATGATTGAAATCCCAGCAGGCCTCATTACCACGGCCCTCTGGAGAGGGGCTTAAGGTCTTCAAGTAACGATTGAAACATGATTTGTATTAAAGCCAACAATCTTCCTTCGCCACAGCATTAAATTAGCAAAAAAACCTCTGGTGAAGAAAGGAAGAGAGATCACCAACATGTAATTGTCTCTGATGCCCGGGACCATGGAAAACAAGACGGGCCGACACACGAGGACCACTCTCATCCAAAGTTTACACACAGAGCGGTTGGCGTTTGCAGCCGACCTTTCTTTAGAGATGCTGGTTTCGCCGTTTCATCTTTCCGCGTCTGCTTTAGTTCAACGTGTCAGTCGAAGCAGTCGAAGAAAGGTTGTTTTCCGTGGAAAAGCTGGAAGTCTTTGATGCTCGGGATCAGAGTCCCACAGAGACCGTCCAGCAGCGTCTCAGTTTGAATAATCAAGGCTTTGTTTGCCCTGTTTGTTAATGGGCAGATTTAGCTTTACAAATCCCAACCCTTTGCTTCAGAGAACATCTCTTGTGAGCGAAACCTCGCCTGCATGTGCGATCCACCTCCGTCACGAAATGCACCGTCTGTGTTGAAGAGTACGCAACATTAACGGCCAGAAGCATCAAGTTAATTCAATCTGAACTTGAGTTTTAATTTCACTTTTATTTTAACAAGCGCTTCTAAAAGAAACCAACTTTGACAACACCTTTCAGGCAGACAAGATAATAGAACAGAATGTAAGAACATGTTAAACCTGAAACACTAATACCAAAAATAATTATATTAAACATTGTGTCAGTGGTGTCAGTGCAGCCATGACCCCATGGTAACCACACCCCTCACTCCTTGACAGCCAAATTACTGAGAGGCAGAAAAACACGCAGAATGAAAAGTTAACGTTAAAGAGTCATCTAAAAACTAAATGTTAATACAGGTAGTCTTCGAGTTACAACATTTTGTGGTTACGATGCATCTACCATTAAAAAAAAAAAAATATATATATATATATATATTGAAAAGCCGAGTTACGCAGTTTCCGGTTTTACATCGTAAACGTAGCGGCGGAGGAATACTGCACTGTACTCTCTAAAAAAGCTAAGTCTGGTCCTCTGGACATTCAAAAAACAAAAAAAACTGTACTGTGAACACGGTTTTACGTCGTAAATGGAAGGGAATGTGGCAGATGGACTGAGCTAGACGGCGGTTTTACGTCGTAAACGTAATAGAGAATACGGCCGATGGACAGAGGAATACGGCGTCACCAGCATCCCAGTAGGCCATAACTCTTTTTTTCACTTCATTATGGCTCCCAAACGTATGTGTTTTTTGATAATTTTGTAGGGTACTGTGTTAGGATAGGCTAAGTTCTTGGTAATACAGTCCTGTACATGTATATGGTGCAGTATGTACGTATATTTTGACTTACGTCGAAAATCGGTTTACGCCGCCGCGTAGGAACGGATCTTCGTCGTAAGTTGAGGACTACCTGTACCTCCACAGGATATAATGAGGTAAATATGGCAGGTTTCAAAGACCCTTCATGAAAATTAAACTCGGTTTATCTATAGCACCAAGTCACAGCAGAAGTCGTCTCAGGGCACTGAACAGAAACATTCATGTACATTATAAATGCCAATTAGCAAAAAATTTCTGAGGAAGCCGGGAAATTGTGCTGAATCTTCACTTTGTCACAGTCTCCCATCCTGAGCAAACACAAAGGAGACAGCGGGAAGGAAAAACTCCCTTTTAACAGGAAGAAACCTCCAGCAGAACCAGGCTCAGGACGAGCGGCCATCTGCTTCGACCGGCTGGGTTTGAGAGGACAGGAAGTAGAAACTGACACAGAATGGCAGGTCCAGATGTTATTTCTATAGGAGGAAAGAAAAAAAAAACATATTAAGATATAATTAATTAGAAATACAAACAGGTAGAGTAGAGCAAGTAAAGACAGCAGCAGAGAGAGGAAATGTAGTCAACTTGTCCTGTCTAAGCCTAGCAGCATAACTTAGGGATAGCGCAGGAAACCCAAGCCAACTCTAACTATAGGATTTATCAAAAGGGAAAGTCTTAATCCCATGTCTTAAAACTGGACAACGTGTCAGCCTCACAGACAGAAACTGGAAGAGAGGAGCCTGAGAACTGAAAGATCTTTCTCCCATTCTGCTTTTGAAAACTCTAGGAACCACAAGTAAACCTTCAGTCTGAGAGTGGAGTGCTCTTTTAGGAAAATATGGAACAATAATGTCTGTGATATTGTTAAGGGCTTTGTAGGTTAGAAGTTAGATTTTAAATTATATTCTGAATTTGACTTTAAAATGTGTTTGATTTAAATAAAACTACAGTCTGTGGAAGCTTGGACGTGCGCTCGCCGCATTCTGGCGGAATTTTAGAGAAAACCATAAGTCTCATAGCAGAAAGAGACACACTGGGTCAAAGAAGGTAAAAAGTTTGATAAATAATTTTAATGTGTATTGAAAAGCTGTGCCAAATCCAGATTGAGGGTGAGGTTCTGCCTCAAGTGGAGGAGTTCAAGTATCTTGGGGTTTTGTTCACGAGAGAGGGAAGAATGGAGCGTGAGATTGACAGACAGATTGGCGAAGTGTCTGCAGTATTGCGGACTCTGTACCGGTCCGTTGTGGTGAAGAGAGCTGAGCTGTAAGGTAAAGGTCTCCATTCCTACCCTCACCTGTTGTCCTGAACTCTGGGTAGTGACCAAAATAATGAAATTATGGATACAGGAGGTTGAAATGAGTTTCCTCTGCAGGGTAGCTGGACTCTCCCTTAGAGATAGGGTGAGAAGTTTGGTTATCCGAGAGAGACTCGGAGTAGAACCGCTGCTCTTCCACATCAAGAGGAGCCAGTTGAGGTGGTTCGGGCATGTAGTAAGGATGCCCCCCTGGACGCCTCCCTAGGGAGGTGCTTCGGGCACGTCCAAATGGAAGGAGACCCCAGGGAAGATCCAGGACACGCTGGAGAGACTGTGTCTCGTTTGGCCTGGGAACGCCTTGGAGTCCTCCCAGAAGAGATGGAGGAGGTTGTGGAGAGAGATGTCTGGACCTCCCTGCTCAAAATGCTGTCTCCGCGACCCGACTTCGGAACAAGCGGAAGATGATGGATGGATGGATGAAAAGCTGTGTGAGTTGGAAAAGACTACTGTATTTTGGAAAAGGTTAGACAAATTTATAGATTTATAGAGTGTGACGTCATTCTACTCTGAGTTGAACTTTCTGTGGAAAAATGTCCAAAAATCATAAAGCCTAATCTGTGATTGTGCACAAAGATATTAAAATGCCGGTTCAGTCGTGCAAAGTCCAACTTTGTGTGACTTGTTCATAAACTTTGATGTTTCTAAAGCTGGTCTGAGCTGAAGACGGTTTCAACAAAATCCAGATGTTGTCAACGAGAACATTTCTTGCAGTGTTTTGCAATTTGTGTACACGTCACACAGCAACGCTTCTAAAAATCGAAGCACATCAATGTCACTTAAAGCAACAAATCACGAAACATCTTTGTTTAAAACTTTGGACACAGGGCGTTCAAGATGGTGCAAAAGGTCAGATCTGCTCCAAAAGAGTCAACGAAAGATGACGGAAGATTCATTGTGGAGGATAAAGTCTATGTGTAATTGATGTAATAACCCCAAGGTTGGATTTATTGAGCAGAGGATTGAAATGTGTCCCTCACCAAGTCCTGCTGAGGCTGAACCTTCTCACAGATCACAGACCCAACGTCCTCGGGCCTTTCCTTTATTGCATTAAATCATCACTTTAACACTTTGTCTCTTTCTTCCTTCCCTCTGATCCATTTTCTGAGCTGCCCTGAATCAATTTAGTTTATCTAGAATAATCTCACTATTTCTATCTCCTTTATTGTTTTTTCCTTTTCTCCTCATCATCTGCTCTTTTCTCCTCCCTCTCTTCCTTCTCCTGGGTTTGAACCTGAGGCCAAATGATGAGTCCAGCGAGGATCGAAGAGAAGGAGAAGAAAAGCAGCTCTGGTGTCACTCACTCCTTCTCCTTCCTTCTCACGTCACCACCCCCACCCCCACCCCTCTCTGTCTAAATGAATGAAAAGCTTTGAAGGGGAGGAAAGGAGTCGGTATCGATTGGCCCTCTGAAAGATTCAGCACGAGCATCCATATCCCCGCTGCATTGTGAACACACCTCCCACCTCTATCACACTGGACAAATCAATAACTCGCAGCTCCAAGCCGTCCAGGAGTGAGTTTGGTGTGAAGGGCTCGAGGAAGGAAGAATACAGGAGGAGGAGGAGGAGGAGGAGGAGGAGGAGGAGGAGGAGGAGGGAGAGAGCAATGACAGTTTCCACATCCTCCTTAAGAGGAGGGAGTGATGACAGAATGACTTCACCAGCTTCCTGAGATAAATACATGCTTGGAAAAAGTCCAGATTTGGACAGTTTCATGTCGGAAGGTCAACTAAGAAGTCCAGAATAATTTACATTTATAAATAATAATGATGATAATAATAATAATAATAATAATAATAATAATAATAATAATAATAACCTGATAAATTTGCAGCACCATAAAAAGGACTTTGAATGAATAAGAATCTTTGAGGAAAAGGCCATACCAGAGATGATGCACCAACCAAGTTGGCAAAATATTCAACATGAGTGACATTTTTTATTTATTTATTTATTCATTTTATACAAATAAACACACAACAATTACATGTATTTTGTGAAAATAAAATATAAAATGAAAGGCAGCAGAAAGAAGAAAAAAATGTTATTCTGCCCCTTTTCTAAACAATCAATTCAAACAATAATTATCTATAAGTAACAAAACAAAATGAATAACTCATCTCAATTTTCTTACTCCAACACATTGCACATTCAACTATTTAATATATATTTCTTCAACAACTCATTTTTGACCATTTTCTTAAACACAAACATTGACATTGCTTTTTTCACATCACACTCCAAGTCATTCCAAAGTCCAACTCCCTGGACTGAGGTAGACCGTCCCTTCAAACTAGTTCTGTTTTGTGTCTTTACAAATAAATCAGTTCCCTTTAGATTGTAACAGCTTGATCTTAAAAAAAAATGCATCTGAATATTTAAAGGTAGTGCATTGTTATGAGCTTTTTACATCACCACTAAAATATTGTAATCTACCAAATCATGGAACTTTAGTAATTTCAACTGAAAAAAAATAATATACTGGATGGATGACAGTAATGTTTTCTTGCAATAATCCTTACAGCTCTTTTCTGTAAAATAAAAATAGGTTTTGTAATAGTTTTGCATGCTTTTTCCCAAACATCAATACAAAATTTATAAGGGTGTGGGAAGCTGGGGTGCAGCTGGTGCTGCAAAGAACGCCAGAGCATGCAGCTCCAGGAACATGTGCACAAGAACAAATAAAAACTAAACAGTCAAAAACTGGCTCTGACTTGGTCAGCTTGGCAGATGTTAAGATATAACTTTTAGTAGCTGAGTCATTTTCAACACATTTTCTGAGCTTTTTACTCTGTACCAGATGTTTGCTTATACATTTGTCTCCAGCTGTTGGGTTGTATCCTGTTTGTTAGCATAATATCTCACATAGCACTGAGTGGGTTTTTATTAAAATCTCAGAAAGTAGTCATCGGATGTACATCTAAAACGGATGGCTACAGAACATTAGAAAACACAAAAAGTCTGTAGCTCAGTTAATTTGACAGATATTGAGCTAAGATTTGATGTGGTAGTAGTTGAGGGTCATCCTCAACACATACTCCTGGTTTTCACCGAATGTCGCTTTCCAAACATGACCAAAATGGTTATAAGGCCATCACTTCTAATATGAGGTCATCTCTGTTTAAAACTATAAAGCTCAAGTTGAACTTCTTCCATGAATGCTGGGCCTTTAGTTATTACAGTGTTTCCATCCCTCAGCCCCTGTACACACGTAGCCGGATATCAGTAAAACCGAACAGTTTATCGTGCGGTTTGGCCTTTCATCCACACGTGATGTAACTATAAACGAATAATAAAAAAACTCCGGCCAAAGTGGAGATTTGAGAATTCTCCATTTCGAGTCTGTGTGTGGACTTTCAGAACTGGAGGCTTCTCCTCCAGCTGGAGCAGCGCTGACGTCACATAATGCTCTAAAAAAAGCGCTAAAAATTTCAACATACCTGCTCTGACATGATTCCCAGTCGGACATGATTCCCAGTCGACATTTTCCTGCATTTTATTAACTTTGTACTCCAACACGGTATTTAATAGTAGTTCAACCTCGCGGTCTGTCCACACAAACGAATGAAAAAATAATAATAAAAACAGGAAGTTGTGGTTGCTTTGAAGGGTTGTGACTGCACTACACTGCCACCTATGGGTTCAGCATATTCTTTTCAACGCTCTGTGGTGAAAATAAATGGGGACATGTAGACGAACATTTTAAATATCTGAACATGTATGTACAGAGATATTTTTTTTGCGCAGATATTCATTTTTCAAACACCAGGCTACGTGTGTACAGGGCCTAAGTCACCTACTTGGGAATCTCTGAGGTCATTTTGACTTGGCATTGTCCCAATCACTAACTGAGAAATATGGTTCTGTGCATCCATTCAATCGCCACAGCATACAGGCTGAGTTCTTACATTTTATTCCTTCTTCCCCCTGCTCAGATGGGTTCTTAGTTACCTTTCAGTCATGTCTCTCGGTGCAACATATGCTATGGAAATTGCGCCCCACGTGATTACCTGAAGGAATACATTCATGCCTTTACGGCAGGGGCGTCAGCGTCGTGCCAGAGGCCCCGCCCTCTGGGTACTTAAGCCGCTGACGCCCATTCATCATTCTCTTTTTGCCCTTCACCTCGCTTAAAACCTGAACTTCGTGGGACTTCTCTGTTGTTGCCTCGCTCGATTTGAGGTGAGCTTGCTCCCTACGCTGAGCGTACAGAAAAACTTTCCTGCGTACTGCTGGGCAGGCGAAAGCTAGTCAAGCGTTTTTCTACTTACCTCAAAGTTTTCTTCTCTTTCCGCAGCTGCTTCGCTCGACGGCGTTAAGTGCGTCACAAGATTCCCTGCTAACCATTAGCAGGCTAGCCGGCGAAAGCAAGACGACGGAGAGGACGGCTTTGAACAAAAGGAAACTAGGAACAACCTTGACGCTTCTCGTCTCCGGACATGGCTCCCGAGAAGGGAAAACGGAGGACAAAGAAGAAGAAAACCAGCAGGACAACAAGTCTTCGCTCGCTCCCCTAACCCAGCGAATGTGGCTAGTCCCTTTCGGCGATGGACATCCACAAGGCCTGTCCTACTTGCCTAGGGATTCTGCACGCGAGAAAAGCGCTGGAATTCCCGGACTCCTGCTCCCACTGCTGTCGGATGCCGGCGGTAGTGAGGAAACGTCGTGCAGATGCGTTGGCTAAATCCATGGCGAAGGCCGTGGTGCTGAAGGCCGCACGTAGCACGAAGCTGCTCGCTCCCGAGCCGGAGCTCGAGAACGTGGACCTGGAATGCAGCGGTCGAGTTTGGGACGAGAACGTGTCGGACTCCTCGACTTCCGTCGAGGACTCGACGCCTGAAGTGTCTGACCAAGACGCCGAGTACGGTTACAGAGGAGAAAGTGTGGATTCCTCCCAGAACCTGGCGCAAATTCTACCGGAACCGTACGTGTCGGTCCCTGTTCTGTTTGACATGTGCCATAGGGCGGCGGACGCCCTGCAGGTCGCGTGGCCAGACCCCACGCCTCGCCAACAGGTTACGAGGCTGGCGGGAAACTACTTCTATGTGAAGCAGCAGCCGACAACGTTGCAAAAAATGCCAATTTTCCCGGACTTCCTCACAGAGCTCAAACGCTCCTGGGTGGAACCAGGAGCTCCCATGACGCTACCACTATCCCGACTCCTGGATGTCGCTGGAATGGAGACAGCGGGCCTCGCCAGCGCACCCCTGATAGAGGAGACCCTAGTGGCTCATCTGGCCCCCGCAGCTACGGGGACGAAACCAGCGTTGCCCAGCAGGGCCTGCCGCACTTCAGAGAAACAGCTTGAAAAGTGCTACAAGACTCAGGGCCTCGCGGCTCGCGCAATGAACGCATCGACCATGGTGCAGGCGTACCTGGCAGAAAAACTGCAGGATATCCAGGTAACAAAAAAACGAGCAAGCCACAACGGAGGCCATGGAGGAGGCCTGTCGCGCCTCTGACTTTGCACTCCACATGATGGGGACAATAGCCATTTCGCAAGGCAGAGAAATAGCAGAAATAGTTGTCGCCCAGCGTCATCTTTGGCTGACTTTATCAGACCTCCCGGAAAACCAAAGGTCCCCCTTCCTCCAACACCCGATCGAGCCGACGGGACTCTTTGGGGGATCCCTGGAACGCATCCAGACCAGGCTGGAACAGAGACGGAAACAGGCGGAAGCCCTCCGCGAGGGGCTGCCGAGGAAAAGCTTTGCACCCCCAAAGGAAGACATGTGTGGCTTTCCCCGGAAGAGACCTGCTGGTGACAGTGAAACTTTCCAGTACCGGCCAAGAGCCTCTTCAGTGACCCCGTGTGGAACTCAGATTCGGGCCTGATGAAGCAGGACGAACTGATAATTTTACAGGTTTGCCTGTCCACGCGGTACGGGAACCTAACCTTTTGATCCCAGTCTCTACTTGTAAAACACTACGAGGACCTGGTGACTTGTGTACGCACACCAAACATGACTCACCTACTGTATGTATAATCAAAACAAACACTGTTTCATGCATGTACAAAAATAAAAGTACCAAAGTACAAACTGCCCTGGTTCTTGACTCGAGTCAAATTTTTATAAAACACAAACCACGTGGTCAAACTATGAACCACAGCAAGATACACGAGCTCTGCCGGAGATGGTCAGATCTTAGAATATCTTCTGTTGGGCTGACCAGCCTGCTCGAAAGAGCGCAAGAGGGGTCAAAGGACACCCCTCCCACACTAAAACACGACAAGCAGCAATTAGACATGCCTTCCAGGCTCATGGCGCACGCGCAGGCTTGGAGGGCATGTCTACCAAATGATTGGGTCATGACAACGATATGTCATGGGCTCAAGTTGTAGTTCACCAGTAGACCGCCCCCCTTCACAGGGGTACTGCAATCAAAGATTAACCCTGCACGCGCACACGTGCTGAGGGAGGAAGTTTTGACGATGCTACAGAAGGGAGTGATAAGTTTGATCCCGAGACGCAAACTACGCTCTAGCCACTACAGCAAGTACTTCCTGGTGCCCAAAAAGGATAATTCCCTGAGACAGATTCTGGATCTCAGGACTCTGAACAAGAGAATAAAAACTTTTAAGTTCAAGATGCTTACATTGCGGCAGGTTCTTCAGTCTGTGAGACCTGGGGCCTCATGTATCAAAAACCTGCGTGGATTTCCTACTGAAAAGTGACGTACGGTGAAATCCAGAAAAGTGTCTACGCACAAAAAGATCCAGATTTATCAAACTGTGCGTACACCTGAATCCACGCACATTCCTTTTGTACATCACAATTGACGTGGAACTGAGCGCACGTGAGACACCTCCCCTGACACGCCTACATTTACATATGTTAAACAGATGCAAATTACTTCCTGCATGTGTGAAGGACATGTTTGTTTGATCCCTGCGCGATCAGAAATGATTTCTAGATTCGGGAAAATAATGAATTCAATATAATATGAGTGAGGACAAACATCCTAAGTAAGAATAGTAATAAAATGTGTTCATCATGCAAAGAACGAGTGATTGTCGGTATTTGTGTGCGCGCGCACCCTGCTGTGGTGCGCGAACCGGCTCATTCATTCATTCTGTGTGGAAATATTAACTTTGCGCACGAGTTTATTACCATTATTACTGTAAACACAGAGGAACTTACTTGGATGTTTGCTAGAACATAGATCTTTGTTTATGTAGATGATGTGAAGAAACGAGTCTGTGCGTCTTGGTGGAGACTTTTCATGACATGATGTTGGAGTCTCCAGACGCAGCGCGCGCCCCGCAGCCCTGTGCGCAGTCTGTCTGTGAAGCTTTTGCTCTCCTACAAGTTATATAAGGTGTACTTTCACGTGTCATTTTGGAGAAATCTACAATAAACGCAGATAATGAAACACCTCCAGCTGCCGTGTCGACACCGGTGAGGGTGCGCGCGCGCTCCAAGCGCGACCACTCAGCCTTTGGAATCATATGGATGAGACCATTCCATTGGACATGATCCGGCTTTGTGTGGACTGGACTGCACAGTCCCGATCGACCTGCAGCTCCCTCTGTGGAACAGTTTGACCGCTGCTTCTGTATGCACGCGTGATGCACGGCTCCCCAGAGCGCAGCAGTAGTGCCAAACTGGAAAATTATTATTTCTGAAAACGGCTGATAAGCCATATCCTAGATCGGAAAACTATATCTGTTTCTAAATAAATGCTCTGCGTGTTACACTATTTATTATAACCTCCAGTAAGGCTGAATGAATCCGTTCCTGTTAAATTTATTTTTGGCACAACGTTGCGCGTCCTTTATTTCACTGCGTCATGTGGATGTAATACTTGTTAATCGTGTGTTTGGAGGGAATATTAATCATTTTCACATCTTGAACTGTTAATAATAATAATAATAATAATAATAATAATAATAATAATAATAATGAATTCAATTTATAACGCACTTTTCATTAATGGAAATCTCAAAGTGCTACAAGGTGCAACATATTTGAATGTCAATAAGACAAATAATAAAACAATTAAAATCAACAACAGTATCAACTCAGATCAAAAGTAGAATCATGAGGAGGAAGAGTATGCTCGGTTGAAAAGAAAGGTCTTCAAGCCGCTCTTAAAGTCAACCACAGACTGTGGGGCTTCAGTTTCTCTGAAACACCTGTAAGTGTCGCCAAAGGAACAAGAACCACAGAAACGTGCGTACGCCTGCTCGGGAGCTTGCGTGGATATGTACCTGGATGCGCATATATTCACGTTCAGTTCAGTTTTGATACATACGGGGTTTTGCGTGGAAGTGACGTGCGCAATGTTTTTGTGCGCACGCATGGTTGATACATGAGGCCCCAGGAGACTACGCATGCACAGTGGATTTGAAAGATGCCTATTTCCACATAGGCATGTGGAGGAAACACAGAAAGTTCCTTTGTTTTGCTTTCGAAGGTAATGCTTATGAATTCAAAGCCTTACCCTTCGGTTTAAAGACGGCTCCTCGTACATTTACTAAATGTCTGGATGCAACCCTGACCTCCCTAAGGAATCAAGGACTCAGGGTTATGAATTACTTGGATGACCTGCTGATTCTGGCTGGAAGCAGAATAGAGGCCCAGTCACACTCCTACAGGGTGATCTCTCATCTGGAGTCTCTCGGGTTTGTCATAAACTTACAAAAGAGTGACATAACTCCATCAACCGTATTTCTGGGAGTACAGATCGACACCATCCGGTACAGAGCATGGCTCTCAAAGGAACGAGTTTCCTCCATTCGCCATTGCCTGGAAATATTTAAACTGGATCAACGGGTCCCTATGAAGACGTGCCAACACCTTTTAGGCCTTTTGGCAGCAGCCATACCATGTGTGCCACATGCATTGCTGAAAATGCGGGCCATACAAGTATGACTAAACTAACAGACACAACCCGCCCTGCCTAGTCGAGCAGGAAAGGTTAGGATAGATTCAGAGTGCCTGAGGGCCCTGGAACCTTGGAGAGATTTGTCTGTTTTCACGAAGGGGTCCAGCTGGGAAGGGTGTCATCTCGTGTGGTCATCACAACGGACGCCTCAAAAACAGGATGGGGGGCGATCTGCAGAAAATCAGAACGCCAGCGGCCTTTGGAATAAACAGGAAGCAAGATTACATATCAACTTCCTGGAGTTGTTGGCCGTATTCCTGTCATTAAAATACTTCTTCAGCAAAGGTCTGATTACGGGGCAGCATGTCCTGGTGAAATCAGATAACAGGACCACCGTGTCCTTCATCAACACATAAGGAGGGACAAGGTCCCGGGCCCTCCTCGGACTGACGCAGAAGATGCTCACATGGTGTGCTCCAAGAATCTTGTCACTTAGGGCGACTCATGTCCCTGGTGAACTAAATTATGGAGTGGATGCCCTCTCAAGGGGGCCTCTCCTGGCATCAGAATGGAGCCCGAACCCACGGATTGTGGAGCAGGTCTGGTCACGATTTGGGAGAGCCTCTGTGAACTTGTTCGCTTGCAGAGCTAGTTCACAGTGTGACCTTTACTTCTCCTTGAAGGAAACAGATGCACCGTTGGGAACGGTGGGAATGTGCTCTGGCACATGATTGGCCAGCAGGGGTGCTGTACTATGCTTTTCCACCTGTCCCTCTGAACTGGAACGTGTACGTCAGGGAGCCCTCTCCTTGAACCTGATAGCCCCTAGGTGGCCGCAGAAACCGTGGTTCCCGGAGTTGATCTCAATGTTCTCGGGGATACCATGGCAATTNAGAGGGCTCCCTGACGTACACGTTCCAGTTCAGAGGGACAGGTGGAAAAGCATAGTACAGCACCCCTGCTGGCCAATCATGTGCCAGAGCACATTCCCACCGTTCCCAACGGTGCATCTGTTTCCTTCAAGGAGAAGTAAAGGTCACACTGTGAACTAGCTCTGCAAGCGAACAAGTTCACAGAGGCTCTCCCAAATCGTGACCAGACCTGCTCCACAATCCGTGGGTTCGGGCTCCATTCTGATGCCAGGAGAGGCCCCCTTGAGAGGGCATCCACTCCATAATTTAGTTCACCAGGGACATGAGTCGCCCTAAGTGACAAGATTCTTGGAGCACACCATGTGAGCATCTTCTGCGTCAGTCCGAGGAGGGCCCGGGACCTTGTCCCTCCTTATGTGTTGATGAAGGACACGGTGGTCCTGTTATCTGATTTCACCAGGACATGCTGCCCCGTAATCAGACCTTTGCTGAAGAAGTATTTTAATGACAGGAATACGGCCAACAACTCCAGGAAGTTGATATGTAATCTTGCTTCCTGTTTATTCCAAAGGCCGCTGGCGTTCTGATTTTCTGCAGATCGCCCCCCATCCTGTTTTTGAGGCGTCCGTCGTGATGACCACACGAGATGACACCCTTCCCAGCTGGACCCCTTCGTGAAAACAGACAAATCTCTCCAAGGTTCCAGGGCCCTCAGGCACTCTGAATCTATCCTAACCTTTCCTGCTCGACTAGGCAGGGCGGGTTGTGTCTGTTAGTTTAGTCATACTTGTATGGCCCGCATTTTCAGCAATGCATGTGGCACACATGGTATGGCTGCTGCCAAAAGGCCTAAAAGGTGTTGGCACGTCTTCATAGGGACCCGTTGATCCAGTTTAAATATTTCCAGGCAATGGCGAATGGAGGAAACTCGTTCCTTTGAGAGCCATGCTCTGTACCGGATGGTGTCGATCTGTACTCCCAGAAATACGGTTGATGGAGTTATGTCACTCTTTTGTAAGTTTATGACAAACCCGAGAGACTCCAGATGAGAGATCACCCTGTAGGAGTGTGACTGGGCCTCTATTCTGCTTCCAGCCAGAATCAGCAGGTCATCCAAGTAATTCATAACCCTGAGTCCTTGATTCCTTAGGGAGGTCAGGGTTGCATCCAGACATTTAGTAAATGTACGAGGAGCCTTCTTTAAACCGAAGGGTAAGGCTTTGAATTCATAAGCATTACCTTCGAAAGCAAAACAAAGGAACTTTCTGTGTTTCCTCCACACGCCTATGTGGAAATAGGCATCTTTCAAATCCACTGTGCATGCGTAGTCTCCTGGTCTCACAGACTGAAGAACCTGCCGCAATGTAAGCATCTTGAACTTAAAAGTTTTTATTCTCTTGTTCAGAGTCCTGAGATCCAGAATCGGTCTCAGGGAATGATCCTTTTTGGGCACCAGGAAGTACTTGCTGTAGTGGCCAGAGCGTAGTTTGCGTCTCGGGACCAAACTTATCACTCCTTTCTGCAGCATCGGGACCAAACTTATCACTCCTTTTTGCAGCATCGTCAAAACTTCCTCCCTCAGCATGTGTGCGCGTGCAGGGTTAATCTTTGATTGCAGTACCCCTGTGAAGGGGGGCGGTCTACTGGTGAACTACAACTTGAGCCCATGACATATCGTTGTCATGACCCAATCATTTGGTAGACATGCCCTCCAAGCCTGCGCGTGCGCCATGAGCCTGGAAGGCATGTCTAATTGCTGCTTGTCGTGTTTTAGTGTGGGAGGGGTGTCCTTTGACCCCTCTTGCGCTCTTTCGAGCAGGCTGGTCAGCCCAACAGAAGATATTCTAAGATCTGACCATCTCCGGCAGAGCTCGTGTATCTTGCTGTGGTTCATAGTTTGACCACGTGGTTTGTGTTTTATAAAAATTTGACTCGAGTCAAGAACCAGGGCAGTTTGTACTTTGGTACTTTTATTTTTGTACATGCATGAAACAGTGTTTGTTTTGATTATACATACAGTAGGTGAGTCATGTTTGGTGTGCGTACACAAGTCACCAGGTCCTCGTAGTGTTTTACAAGTAGAGACTGGGATCAAAAGGTTAGGTTCCCGTACCGCGTGGACAGGCAAACCTGTAAAATTATCAGTTCGTCCTGCTTCATCAGGCCCGAATCTGAGTTCCACACGGGGTCACTGAAGAGGCTCTTGGCCGGTACTGGAAAGTTTCACTGTCACCAGCAGGTCTCTTCCGGGGAAAGCCACACATGTCTTCCTTTGGGGGTGCAAAGCTTTTCCTCGGCAGCCCCTCGCGGAGGGCTTCCGCCTGTTTCCGTCTCTGTTCCAGCCTGGTCTGGATGCGTTCCAGGGATCCCCCAAAGAGTCCCGTCGGCTCGATCGGGTGTTGGAGGAAGGGGGACCTTTGGTTTTCCGGGAGGTCTGATAAAGTCAGCCAAAGATGACGCTGGGCGACAACTATTTCTGCTATTTCTCTGCCTTGCGAAATGGCTATTGTCCCCATCATGTGGAGTGCAAAGTCAGAGGCGCGACAGGCCTCCTCCATGGCCTCCGTTGTGGCTTGCTCGTTTTTTTGTTACCTGGATATCCTGCAGTTTTTCTGCCAGGTACGCCTGCACCATGGTCGATGCGTTCATTGCGCGAGCCGCGAGGCCCTGAGTCTTGTAGCACTTTTCAAGCTGTTTCTCTGAAGTGCGGCAGGCCCTGCTGGGCAACGCTGGTTTCGTCCCCGTAGCTGCGGGGGCCAGATGAGCCACTAGGGTCTCCTCTATCAGGGGTGCGCTGGCGAGGCCCGCTGTCTCCATTCCAGCGACATCCAGGAGTCGGGATAGTGGTTGCGTCATGGGAGCTCCTGGTTCCACCCAGGAGCGTTTGAGCTCTGTGAGGAAGTCCGGGAAAATTGGCATTTTTTGCAACGTTGTCGGCTGCTGCTTCACATAGAAGTAGTTTCCCGCCAGCCTCGTAACCTGTTGGCGAGGCGTGGGGTCTGGCCACGCGACCTGCAGGGCGTCCGCCGCCCTATGGCACATGTCAAACAGAACAGGGACCGACACGTACGGTTCCGGTAGAATTTGCGCCAGGTTCTGGGAGGAATCCACACTTTCTCCTCTGTAACCGTACTCGGCGTCTTGGTCAGACACTTCAGGCGTCGAGTCCTCGACGGAAGTTGAGGAGTCCGACACGTTCTCATCCCAAACTCGACCGCTGCATTCCAGGTCCACGTTCTCGAGCTCCGGCTTGGGAGCGAGCAGCTTCGTGCTACGTGCGGCCTTCAGCACCACGGCCTTCGCCATGGATTTAGCCAACGCATCTGCACGACGTTTCCTCACTACCGCCGGCATCCGACAGCAGTGGGAGCAGGAGTCCGGGAATTCCAGCGCTTTTCTCGCGTGCAGAATCCCTAGGCAAGTAGGACAGGCCTTGTGGATGTCCATCGCCGAAAGGGACTAGCCACATTCGCTGGGTTAGGGGAGCGAGCGAAGACTTGTTGTCCTGCTGGTTTTCTTCTTCTTTGTCCTCCGTTTTCCCTTCTCGGGAGCCATGTCCGGAGACGAGAAGCGTCAAGGTTGTTCCTAGTTTCCTTTTGTTCAAAGCCGTCCTCTCCGTCGTCTTGCTTTCGCCGGCTAGCCTGCTAATGGTTAGCAGGGAATGTTGTGACGCACTTAACGCCGTCGAGCGAAGCAGCTGCGGAAAGAGAAGAAAACTTTGAGGTAAGTAGAAAAACGCTTGACTAGCTTTCGCCTGCCCAGCAGTACGCAGGAAAGTTTTTCTGTACGCTCAGCGTAGGGAGCAAGCTCACCTCAAATCGAGCGAGGCAACAACAGAGAAGTCCCACGAAGTTCAGGTTTTAAGCGAGGTGAAGGGCAAAAAGAGAATGATGAATGGGCGTCAGCGGCTTAAGTACCCAGAGGGCGGGGCCTCTGGCACGACGCTGACGCCCCTGCCGTAAAGGCATGAATGTATTCCTTCAGGTAATCACGCGGGGCGCAATTTCCATAGCATATGTTGCACCGAGAGACATGACTGAAAGGTAACTAAGAACCCATCTGAGCAGGGGGAAGAAGGAATAAAATGTAAGAACTCAGCCTGTATGCTGTGGCGATTGAATGGATGCACAGAACCATATTTCTCAGTTAGTGATTGGGACAATGCCAAGTCAAAATGACCTCAGAGATTCCCAAGTAGGTGACTTAGGCCCTGTACACACGTAGCCTGGTGTTTGAAAAATGAATATCTGCGCAAAAAAAATATCTCTGTACATACATGTTCAGATATTTAAAATGTTCGTCTACATGTCCCCATTTATTTTCACCACAGAGCGTTGAAAAGAATATGCTGAACCCATAGGTGGCAGTGTAGTGCAGTCACAACCCTTCAAAGCAACCACAACTTCCTGTTTTTATTATTATTTTTTCATTTGTTTGTGTGGACAGACCGCGAGGTTGAACTACTATTAAATACCGTGTTGGAGTACAAAGTTAATAAAATGCAGGAAAATGTCGACTGGGAATCATGTCCGACTGGGAATCATGTCAGAGCAGGTATGTTGACATTTTTAGTGCTTTTTTTAGAGCATTATGTGACGTCAGCGCTGCTCCAGCTGGAGGAGAAGCCTCCAGTTCTGATAGTCCACACGCAGACTCGAAATGGAGAATTCTCAAATCTCCACTTTGGCCGGAGTTTTTTTATTATTCGTTTATAGTTACATCACGTGTGGATGAAAGGCCAAACCGCACGATAAACTGTTCGGTTTTACTGGTATCCGGCTACGTGTGTACAGGGGCTGAGGGATGGAAACACTGTAATAACTAAAGGCCCAGCATTCATGGAAGAAGTTCAACTTGAGCTTTATAGTTTTAAACAGAGATGACCTCATATTAGAAGTGATGGCCTTATAACCATTTTGGTCATGTTTGGAAAGCGACATTCGGTGAAAACCAGGAGTATGTGTTGAGGATGACCCTCAACTACTACCACATCAAATCTTAGCTCAATATCTGTCAAATTAACTGAGCTACAGACTTTTTGTGTTTTCTAATGTTCTGTAGCCATCCGTTTTAGATGTACATCCGATGACTACTTTCTGAGATTTTAATAAAAACCCACTCAGTGCTATGTGAGATATTATGCTAACAAACAGGATACAACCCAACAGCTGGAGACAAATGTATAAGCAAACATCTGGTACAGAGTAAAAAGCTCAGAAAATGTGTTGAAAATGACTCAGCTACTAAAAGTTATATCTTAACATCTGCCAAGCTGACCAAGTCAGAGCCAGTTTTTGACTGTTTAGTTTTTATTTGTTCTTGTGCACATGTTCCTGGAGCTGCATGCTCTGGCGTTCTTTGCAGCACCCGCTGCACCCCAGCTTCCCACACCCTTATAAATTTTGTATTGATGTTTGGGGAAAAGCATGCAAAACTATTACAAAACCTATTTTTATTTTACAGAAAAGAGCTGTAAGGATTATTGCAAGAAAACATTACTGTCATCCATCTAGTATATTATTTTTTTCAGTTGAAATTACTGAAGTTCCATGATTTGGTAGATTACAATATTTTAGTGGTGATGTATAAAGCTCATAACAATGCACTACCTTTAAATATTCAGATGACATTTTGTTAAAAGATCAAGCTGTTACAATCTAAAGGGAACTGATGTATTTGTAAAGACACAATACAGAACTAGTTTGAAGGGACGGTCTACCTCAGTCCAGGGAGTTGGATTGTGGAATGACTTGGAGTGTGATGTGAAAAAAGCAATGTCAATGTTTGTGTTTAAGAAAATGATCAAAAATGAATTGTTGAAGAAATATATATGAAGTAGTTTAATGTGTAATGTGTTGGAATTGGAAAATTGAGATGAGTTATTCATTTTGTTTTGTTACTTATAGATAATTATTGTTTGAATTGATTGTTTTGAAAAGGGGCAGATATAAGATTTTTTTCTTCTTTCTGCTGCCTTTCATTTTATATTTTATTTTCATAAAATACATGTAATTGTTGTGTGTTTATTTTTATAAAATGAATAAATAAATAAATAAAAAATGTCACTCATGTTGAATATTTTGCCAACTTGGTTGGTGCATCATCTCTGGTATGGCCTTTTCCTCAAAGATTCTTATTCATTCAAAGTCCTTTTTTTTTTAATCACTGTTTTTTTATTAAAGTTTTTTCCTTTTATACATACAAATAAGAAAGCGTGGGTACAAAACATGTTATACGTATGGTCTGTTTAAACAACATACATAAACGCAAACAAAAATTCTTTAAAAATTAATCCCATTCACTCCTATCCAGGTCACTGCCCTATGTCCACACACTACATCTTTAAACCTGACAAAAACAGAGAGCACAAAAAAAAATAAAACAGAATTCACCTGAAATATTATTGTATATTTTGGAATGTATCAAGAAAAAGCCCCCATATTTTATTAAATTTCTCAGTAGAGCGCTGAAGAGAACACCTTATTTTTTCTAGTTTCAAGCATGACAAAAGGTCATATAACCACTGTTTATGAGTTGGAAGGGCAGCACCCTTCCATCTTATTAGAATTGCACGCCTTGCTAACAAGGAACAAAAAGCCAGTGCTTGTCTTTTGGAGGCTGATAGAGGTAACTCTTCACCACTGATACCAAACAGAGCAAGGAGAGGGCTAGGTGTTACTTCTACTCTGAAGATTGTGGACAGGGTTTTAAAAACATCCGTCCAAAACTGACCAAGGCTGGGACAGGACCAGTACATATGAACCAGTGTGGCCTCAGCAGTTTTGCATTTGTCACAGTATGGGGTGATTTCTGGATAAATACGAGACAGTTTGCTTTTGGAGAAGTGGGCTCTGTGTACCACTTTAAACTGAATAAGACAATGGCGTGCACATAGAGATGTTGTGTTAACAAGTTTGAGTATAGAAGCCCATGTTTCATCTGGAATGGTCATGCCCAGGTCCTCCTCCCATACAGCTTTAAGTTTGGGTGAGGAGGTCTCTATCATGTTCAACATTAGATTGTA
>JBBPBX010060864.1:0-21301 GCA_038048925.1 Garcialebias charrua
GACCTTGCCATCCACAAGATGACTTCAGTGCTCACTGAAGTACTTGTGGTGGTGAAGGATCTGTCCAGAGATGTGCAGTTCATCAAGAACAAGTTGAGAGAGGGCAACATGACAAGGTGGTATCCGGGGACCAGCCACCAACTTATACATTCCCTGTCCAGCTGCCAGTCACCAGTGAACAAGACTTCATGGGGTGGAGTCATTACTGATGGAAGAATCAGTTCGTCAAAAGATGGTAATTTATTTGATAGACTGAACTGCATTCATTTATTAAATGTAGACCATTTCAATGTGGTCTGGCTCATTTTTCCTCAAGGAAAAATATGTTAAGCTCTCTAGGCACTTGAGCACAAATTCTTATCTACAAGTTCAAAATGTGCCACAGAACATCTGCTATTAATGAAATGTTTTGAAATTGTTCAAATACTGTATATCAGGGATGTCCAAAGTGTGGCCCGAGGGCCATTTGTGGCCCCTGAAACGATTTTGTGTGGCCCCTGACTTCAGATCAAGAATTATACTTTACAAATTTGTCCCCCTGGCACAGGTGTTTGATGTAGATGGAGAAATTCTATTTGTTATTTGGGCAAATTTATCACAAAGTAAAATCTTATAATTAAAAATATTGGGAACAATAACAATTATTTGTCTTTAAATAACAAAACTCTTAGCTTTTTCTAAATCTATCTAGTGACTTCTACTCAAAAGCTGATTTTGCTTCACTCCAATCTGCTTTAAATTATAGAATAATGTTCCTCATGTACAGCACTTTGTGTCAGCGGCCATTGTTTTAATGCACTTTATTAAAAAAAGTTGATTTGGGGTGCACCGTGTCTACATTTGGCTTTGATCTTCCTCTAAAATCACAGAGTTCTCTGAGTCAGCTTCAGGTGCTTGTAGTTAATCTTAAATATCTTCTAAATTGAACCAGGTGTTTCAATGCCTTAACATCACACAACAATTACAGTGGAGAAACTTGTCAGTTTGGTAAAAAAAAAAAGTTAAAGTAATTTTTATTTATTTTTTTCTGTGCAGAGATATTCTTGTGCTATATTTTTTAAATGAATATATCCAAAGCTCCTCAGTTGAAAACACTAAAATGGTAGAAAAGATGTTTAAAAACCTCTTTCCTCAGAAGGACACAACACAACACTGCATATTTGGTGAGCTTCCTCCCCTGCAAATTACTTTATAGACTGCTGGTGATTGAGAATACAGGTAGTCCCCGACTTACGAGCGAGTTCCGTTACAACGAGGTGCTCGTAAGATGAAAATTTGTAAGTTGAAACACGAAGCACAAGTTCTCGTAAGTCCGGAATTTCGCTCGTAAGTTGGAACGGTTTTGCTAGTGCGACTACAAACACTCGTTTTTCATCGAAAAACTGCTTACTAGTGCATAAAAATGATCGGAAACGTGTGTCCACATGTTTAGCTAACGAACTGTGGTGAAAAAACACAGAAAAACTCTGTATTTTTTGCGTTTTTTCCAAAAATTCGCCAGCTCGTAAGTCTGGAACCTCGTAAGTAAGAGCGCTCGTAAGTCGGGGACTACCTGTATAATTATGCTCTTAGTGTGCCATATAGTAAAAAATTCTTTTGAATTTCTAAAATGTATTGCATCTTGTCTTTCATGCCTCTTCTGTATGAAATGCAAAAAAAAAAGGATTAATTTTGAATAAAGAAAATGTGAAAGTGCAAGCTATAAGAAATAATCAAAGGACAATGTTCTTGGTGAGCTTAATAGGTGCATGGATATGTTGTCAAGATCGAGTCAAACTAGACATTTGCTTCTCTTTCCAGTTCAGTCTAATTGGATGTTGAGCATTTAATTTAAAAAAATCACACCCGTGTGAAGTGAGTGCTGCTCTCATCACTGTACCTCATCAAACGTCATCTCATTATGGCCAATGACATTTTGCATCCTCACACAATATTTGTTTATACAAACACTCAAATTTGTCATATTCAGTGGGAATGTGTGGGACAGTTTGTGCACACACCAAAAGCAGAACATGGGAGATAGCACCTCTCAAAAAAAAAAAAAGAGGGGAGGGGGGTATACAATTTTATCAAATATACACCATCTTCCTCACTCTTATTTTTGTGTCTTTCAGCTGCTGCTCGGCAGTTTGACCCAAAGCTAACTGACAAGGACTACAGCGGAACTGTCAAGAAGTGGCTTCGTTATGCGCCAGACCGGGAGGGGGGCATCCCAAGGAACCAAAGTGATCCAAACCCAAGCCAAACGTGTCAAACCTAGTCTGAAAAAGCTAAGTCTGGTCCTCTGGACATACAAAAAACAAAGTAAAAAAAAAACTGTAGAAACGTTTCGTCTTTCGTCCGAAAGACTTCCTCAGTCTGAGCTGCTGTATTCAGCTCAGTCTTATACCATACCATACCATTTTATTTATAAAGCACTTTAAACAGGAACAAGTCCACACAAAGTGCTGATATAAATAGCACCCTCCCACAGTGGATCAACCAGTTGGCTGATGACAGCCTGAAACCAGCTGCTCACATGAACAAGGAGGACCATCAGCCTGACGATGGATCGTTAACACCCTGATGGTTGTTTGCTATTCACAGAGGGCTGAGTGATACTGGCAATAACAGCATTGTAAGTGGGGGACAGTTGAACCCAGAGGCCTCCACCTCCGTTTAATGATGGACGGTTTCTTTTCACAAAGATGGCCTCCTTTACTCCTCTCTCAAACCATTGTTCCTCTCTATCAAGGATGTGAACATCTTCATCCCTGAAAGAGTGACCGCTGGCCTGGAGATGAGTGTAGACTGCAGAGTCCTGACCTGATGATGTTGATCTTCTGTGCTGGGCCATCCTTTTGGCCAGTGGCTGTTTAGTTTCCCCGATATAAGACTGATCACAGCCCTCCTGACACTGAACAGCATACACAATATTACTCTGTTTGTGCCGGGGGACTGGATCTTTGGGATGAACCAGTCTTTGCCGTAATGTATTTTGGGGTTTAAAAGCCACTGGGTGGCTTGTATACCCCCCTCCCAGTGGCTTTTAAACCCCAAAATACATTACGGCAAAGACTGGTTCATCCCAAAGATCCAGTCCCCAGGCACAAACAGAGTAAATATCCTAAAGGATTTTCTTTTTCTATCAAATGTTTATTACATAGATAGGGGACGTATCAATGTGAAAGATTAGCAACAAAACTGACCTTTTTTCATTCAACCTTTATTTATACAGGATAGCCTCGTTGAGTTTAGTATCAAATTCTCTTTGTGGTATCCCTCATATCCAAAACTGTTCCATTGACCTCCAAATAAAATTTAAATTGTGTTTTTATCTCTCTTTAATTAGCTTCAAACTCACAATTCAGCTGTTTTTCCATAGTAAGAAATCCTTGTATTTTGAGATTATTTTTTATTGCATCATGAAACCACCAGGGGGCACTAAAAGTTATCTATTTGCATCTAAAAAAAAGTGGTCCTCTGGACATTCAAACATTCATTCAACCTTTATTTAGTCAGGTAAATCTTTTGAACCTCATGGGCTCATTTACGAAAGCGACCTGCTAACATTGTGGCATTTTGTTTTTTGAATGAGGACCAGAGGACCAGACTTTTAGCTTTTTTAGATTTAAGCTCACCATAAGATAGTAGTTAAACAGAACTTGTTTCCCCACAGAATCTATTGTTTTGGATCTTGTTCAAATTGAATTACTATTTCATTCATTTAACCTTTATTTAGGCAGGTTAATCCCATTGAGCCTCGAGGACTCATTTACAACAGAGACCTGGTTACAAACAAAGAATGATGACAACAGCAACGTAAGATTTTCCTTAGACAATCAAGAATAGACAATCATAAGAGAGGCATCCAGATTTTTTTTTACAAGTTAAAACAAAAATGTCAAAGCATCAAAACAGACAAATTATAAGTCTGAAGTATAAAATCAAAAACAGGAACATATCTGCATTGGTTTTTGCCAGGATTCCAACAGATTCTTAAAGCCATTTAGAGAGGTCAAGATCGAGCTCTTCAGATCTTTTTGTTAGATAATCCAAAAAACAGGAGTGGAGTAGGAGAATACCCTTTTGCCAAGCTCAGTTCTCACTGATGGAACACTGCAGGTAATCATGTCCTGAGAGCGCACTTTGTATATATATATATATATATATATATATATATATATATATATATATACTGTTACTCCAAAACTCCCTCCTAAACAATTTAAATTTAAATACTGTATACAATATTTTAAATAAACAATCCATACAGCATGTGTTGTTTATGTAAAATATTGTATATACTGTACAGTAGTATTAAAATTTAAATTGTTTATTTAAGAAGGGAGTCCGCCTTTAGCGGACAACATAGGAACTGCAGATTTTTAAGAAAATAGCGTTTATTCTTTTTATAATAATTCAGATTAATCTGCGGGCCAACTAAAACCCCCTGGCGGGCCGGATGCGGCCCATGGGCCGCATGTTTGACACCCCTGCTGTAGCTGCACTCACGCAGAGACATGTAGGAGGAGATGTATGAGGGCAGCAGACCAAGAAGTGATTTAAAGATGAAAATGTACCAGTGGAAGAGTCTGCCATGTACACTGTATTTCTCTCAGTAAAACTGTTCCAATATGTAGCAACCCGTTTGTTTTTAGCTCAATTAGCATATGCTCATGTGTACGTAAGCCATTTTATTGAAAATGGACACACTAATTTTTCTTTAAATCACCTGTGTAGGAGTCCAACGCCTCCACAGAAGATCCCTCGTGTTCAGGACACCAAACTTGGAAGATGGGCATTCCCATTGCCTCAGGATGGTAAGTACCGGTATTGATCAGTTAGCAGTGAGACACTTGAAAAAATTATCAACCAGCTACCTTGCTGTTGGAGAGATAACTATTTTAATCAAGAAATGTGTGTTTTTGTTTTGCTTTTTCCATCAGTGTTTCAGCGAAAAGTATTCAACTTCTTTACTGAGCTCCAAGAGGATGGAGGATTTTGCGAGAGAGGGGCGCCTCTGTCTCCAAAACATTTGCTGAGCTTCAGAACAAAGTCCATCGCAGAGTGCCCAGTGAGAAATGCAACCTTAGGCTGACCTTCTTCTTCTGGCTTTTCCCTTTTCAGGGGTCACCACAGCGAGTCATCCTCATCCACCTCACTCTGTCCTCTGCATCCTCTGTCCTCACTCCAACTACTTCCATGTCCTCTCTAACTGCATCCATACATCTCCTCTTCTTCTCCTCTTTGTGTGTGTGTGTGTGTGTGTGTGTGTGTGTGTGTGTGTGTGTGGGGGGGGGGTGTTAATAAAAAAATAAAAAATAAATTTAAAGTCATGGTCAGTTTTTTTATGTCTGTTTGCATTACCGTAGTAGTTCTGAAGATACAAACCACTGTGTATTTACTAGACTGCTTTTGGTCCAGCTTGTGATTTGTACATCATGATGTTGGTACATAAATCTAAATTAAAGACTAATGTTGATGTAGAAAACTGGGTGATGTTAAAATGTAAAGATGTTAGAAGCCAACTATTTGTATTGCAGATTTAAAACAAATGTAGTTATATAAAGTGCTTCACATATTAAAAATAAAAAATAAATGGAGGGTTAGGGTAAAAAAAAAACAACTACCGGTAACCATTGGTGTTTTACATGGTCTACCTACATGCAAACCTGTATTTTCAGGCAGAGTATATCATATTCCCAAATATGCATGAATTTGCATAAATGAAAAATCCTTAAATATCCGAATGACATCTGCAACGACGTGATACGCCAAAGATCTGCTGGAACTCTTGAGGGATCGCATATTTCCAGGTACTTCACAGATAAAAATCCATAAATATACGACTGACATCTTAAACGTGATACGTCAAAGATCTGCTGGATCTCTGAGAAATCGCATACTTCAGAGATACTTCACAGATAAAAATCCATAAATATACGACTGACATCTTCATCGTGATACGTCAAAGATCTGCTGGATCTCTGAGAAATCGCATACTTCAGAGATACTTCACAGATAAAAATCCATAAATATACGACTGACATCTTAAACGTGATACGTCAAAGATCTGCTGGATCTCTGAGAAATCGCATACTTCAGAGATACTTCACAGATAAAAATCCATAAATATACGACTGACATCTTCATCGTGATACGTCAAAGATCTGCTGGATCTCTGAGAAATCGCATACTTCACAGATAAAAATCCATAAATATACGACTGACATCTTAAACGTGATACGTCAAAGATCTGCTGGATCTCTGAGAAATCGCATACTTCAGAGATACTTCACAGATAAAAATCCATAAATATACGACTGACATCTTCATCGTGATACGTCAAAGATCTGCTGGATCTCTGAGAAATCGCATACTTCAGAGATACTTCACAGATAAAAATCCATAAATATACGACTGACATCTTAAACGTGATACGTCAAAGATCTGCTGGATCTCTGAGAAATCGCATACTTCACAGATACTTCACAGATAAAAATCCATAAATATACGACTGACATCTGTCACGTATACGTAAATATAAACAATCATACGTCATATATGCGGCAAGTATCCGAAGAGATGTAAGCAGTAATCCCGAGGGATAACAGAGCCACATATTTCTGGATCTGCAGCAGATAAAGTATCCGGATTTTGTGATTTTTTAAGGATCAATAAAGTTCGGATCTGTTCGTATCCGGAAACTGGATTTTCCGAGGATGCGATACGGAAATTCCCGGAAATTGTCCGTATATGTGAAGGATGCGGAGATATACCACATCTGATACTCCCGTATATCTATGGTTTTTGTGCAGTGTAGGCGCAGCCAAGGTGTTGAGAGGATCCGTTTTGGTGACCTTAGAATCGCTTCTCTGTTTTTTGCAGATGATGTGGTCCTATTGGCTTCATCAGTTTGTGATCTACAGCTTTCGCTGGAGCGGTTTGCAGCCGAGTGTGATGCGGCCGGGATGAGGATCAGTTCCTCCAAATCCGAGGCCATGGTCTTGAGCCGGAAAAGGGTAGCATGCCCTCTCCGGGTCGGGGAGGAGGTCCTGCCCCAAGTGGAGGAGTTTAAGTATCTCGGGGTCTTGTTCACGAATGAGGGAAAACTGGAGCGTGAGATCGATAGGCGGATAGGTGCAGCATCCGCAGTGAAGCGGGCGCTGTACCGGTCTGTCGTGGTGAAGAGAGAGCTGAGTCGAAAGGCAAAGCTCTCAATTTACCGATCGATCTACGTTCCCACCCTCATCTATGGTCATGAGCTTTGGGTTGTGACCGAAAGAACGAGATCTCGGATACAAGCGGCTGAAATGAGTTTTCTCCGCAGGGTGGCTGGACTCTCCCTTAGAGATAGGGTGAGAAGCTCAGTCATCCGGGAGGGACTCGGAGTAGAGCCGCTGCTTCTCCACATTGAGAGGAGCCAGTTGAGGTGGCTCGGGCATCTGGTTAGGATGCCTCCTGGACGCCTCCCTGGTGAGGTGTTCCGGGCATGTCCCACCGGGAGGAGACCCAGAGGAAGACCCAGGACACGCTGGAGGGACTATGTTTCTCGGCTGGCCTGGGAACGCCTTGGGATTCCCCCAGAGGAGCTGCTCCAAGTGGCTGGGGAGAGGGAAGTCTGGGCCTCCCTACTTAGGCTGCTACCCCCGCGACCCGACCCCGGATAAGCGGAAGAAAATGGATGGATGGATGGATGGTATATTTTAAAATGTCTATCTTAAAAATATGTTCTAAAAAATATGTTTATTATACTTTTTTTTTTTTCAATTTACGCTTTGTTATTTCTGAAGAGTTTATCAAACTGGTGCCCTTTGTATGACTCTGTACCCACGAAGTAGCTCTCAGTTTCAAAAAGGTTGGTGACCCCTGGGTTAGAGATTCATGAGTCTACCAGCTTCAGGGTAGAAGCTGTTCCTCAGTCAAGTGGTTCTACACTTAATGTTCCTTAACCACCTTCCTGAGGGGAGCGGGGCAAAAAGTGTGTGTGCTGGGTGAGTGGGGTCCTTCATGATGCAGGGGGCCCTCTTCCTGCATCTAGAGGTGTAGAAGTCTGTGACTGTGGGGTGGCTGATAAAATGTGGAAATGTGAGTGGAAATGTTCAAACACCCACACCTGCCTCTGCCCTCATTTGCCCCACTCTGGGCCCTTGAGCATGGTTCTCAACCCTCACCATGATAGAATGTTGACCAGTGACCCCAGTGATCCTGATCACCCACTCCATGGCAAATTCAGGTTGCTTCCATCTGGACGCAGGTATCTGCTGCCCAGATGTAGAATGAACAGACTGAAAAACATTCATCCCTGTAGCGATCAGGCCTCTCAATGAACAATGATGATTTCTGTTATTTTAATGTCTCAATGTCTTGTTTAGTATGGATGATTGATGTGCCTACTGACTGTAAAACAAATTGCCCCTTGGGGATAATAAAGATTCTTGAACTTGAACCATCTGCTTCCAAACAGGTCTCTCTTGAAAATGAGTCCTGGTGACTCAGTGAGACTACCTGTATAAATAAAAGGTAAATGAAAAATAATAATAATATGGACTGTCTTGTACTGTAGACCACTTAAAAGACCAACAGCTTTCTGTTTTTGTTTGTGTTTACTTCACACAGGGAATGTTATGTGTAACCCTTGGCTGACAGCATGGCCACATTAGTTATGCACATTGCATTCACCATTGATAACAACAATAAGGATGCCATAGTTGTATCTGTGTTTTGCGAGACTTCATTCTATTTTTTAAAAGAAACATTCAAGCGGAGTTTACGCAATGTAATTTTTGAGTCAAACCATATACAAATGTAATTTCTGCTGTTTAGTTCATGCACACAACAGCAGTTGTTTTCCATGACGGCGATGCTTTCTGAATCCAGGTCTCAGAGAGGAGGGTTTTGGAAATGACTGGCATTGGTGTGAAATCTTGCATGAGCGCCACAAACGGCTGCAGTCAATAGTTTTTCTGCACTTGCGCTAGAAGATGAATACCAGTAAGAACAGCAGATAGCAGAGTGCTGTTTGTTCTACTCAACTTTTTCACCATGTAGGAGCAACACAACCTCATCCTTGGTTCAAACCATTGTGTTATACAGTATAATACCACTAGTGTATGCACTAACCATCCCACCCATGGTTTACAATTGTAATGTTGTCGATAAGTTAAGATGTGTTCAAAATGGGCTACTGCTCACAACTGACAACATTTAATTAACAGCAAACCCAACTGGATCTGTGTCACAAATTATTATTAATATATTTTAAATAACAATGTTACGTACAATGTAACTCATAATTAATGTTTATTTCATACAAGAACCATGTAAAACAGCTAGATGTTATAGAGGGAAACATACTGGGTCTCACTGTCTCAGTAATGATGAACTAAAGTAGATCTGAAGTCAGTCGATAATTAATGACCGACTTCTATAATTTCAAGAGGTTTCAGCTAGTTGTATAATTATGACTTTAACTGGTTGATGAAAAAAATTGTGTAAAATGTGTGAATGTAGGCTCTACTAGTTGCATCTGCAGTAATTGTCTACAATATTCCTAAAATTAAAAAGTACATTTTCAGATTTCATGTCAAGAGAAGAGTTAATAAATTGTTGCCAGAAGAAACAGCAGCTTGGACTATTTACCGTAATAATGTGAACTAAATTGTAGCATGATTTAGCCTATTCAGCAAAGCAATATCTGCCACAGAAGCTACTGTGTATGAGCCAATTCAATAATTAACTGCAATTACATCGGCTTTATAGGCTGCTGGTAAAAGGTTACGAGTTTTAATTCAGGTCCAGTCACATTTACACTGAGGTAAAAAGATCAAATATGATGACAAGGAGACACGTTTTCCATTTTCTCTTCTGTCGCTACCACTCATTGCACACACAGCTTTCTGGCAATACATTTTCATGTACATTCCATTATTATTATTATTGTTTTATTTTATTTTAAAATATTATTATTATTATTATTATTATTATTATTATTATTATTATTATTATTATTATTATTGTTACCGTATTATCCAGTGATTAACTTGCAACCTGTCCAGGGTGTCCCCTGCCTCTTGCACAGTGATGGCTGGATATGAGGATTAGTGACCCCTGTGACCCAAAAAGAAAGAAGCAGGTAAAGAGAATGGATGGATTATTATTATTATTATTCTTATTAATAATAATAATATTATATATTTATTTTTTTGCAGATTTTACATAGTCACCCCATACGCAAAGCTATTCAGTCAAAACACCAAGTGCAGACATTGACTGTTTTGATAATGGCCGCCAGTGGATCTCAAGGTTTCAAGACCAGTTCACCCTCAAATATTTTATAAAACTCTATGGTTGATTTATTCACCATTTTGGACCAAACATTTTTCATGCTTGAGACCAAACAGTCTGCATGCATGCTCATGTCATTGAAATGCAAAAATCACAGTGTCAGCTGGTGACCTGTCATGGAAACTACAGCAGATTCAACAGGCACTGCATATTAGTGTACAAGCTGGATTGGTCTACAAAAATTTTTGAAAAATGCTCATGTTTTCAGAGAACATGCATGTACAAACAGGGCCTCAGACAGCAGGGCCTGGAGGTGAAGACTCCAGTCAGCCAGCACCAGTTCAAAGAGTGCATCATGGCAGACAGTGACAACAGATGAATACTTTCTACTCTGCTATGCAGTTTATTTTTATATCTAACAAAATAATAAAGACGACAATGTATATTACGTATTATTATGTATATATTAATAATATAATTAATTATATTATTAGTATATTACAATGTATATTATATTATTATTATATTATATCACAGCTTTAATTTGGTCATAAGTGCACGTTTTGTGCACTCCAAAAATGAGCACATGTGCAAATGTATAGAAGACAGAACGTTCAACGTTGACTCTCCCTGATTGTGATTTCTGTCTCAGAAAGTCAGGAAGCTCACCACATGGCTTCCTTGTCTATTAAAAAGTGGTGTTAGTTATGGCACAATTTGCTTATGAGCATTTCTATCAGTTTTAGAGACAATGTGGTAAATGGACTGTACTTATATGGTACCTTTCTATCAAGACACTCAAAGCTCTTTACACAACAATCTGTGCCCTCATTTACCCATTCATACAATCTACTAGATCTCTAAAAAGACTAATCAGTGCTTAATCACATTTATACACCAATACTGTACATAGTTCCCATGTGACGTCACATCTGTGGGTTGTCCTTTTTGACCCTCCCACATGTAGGCTAAGCAGCAGTTGGAGCGCATTCTGATAGATGTCCATTTTTCACGTTGTTTTTTTTGTTAATTTCTAATTAATTGCAATGGTTACTTCGTGTTGTGTCAGTGGGTGTTCCAGTCGGGTAGACGTTTGGGCAACGCGCAGGTTTCAGTTAATCAAAAAAAAAGAAAACGTGAAGGATTTATCTCATCGGAGAAGCTGGACTGCAGCTCCTTCACTCTCTGAGTCTGGCTTTGATCTGCTCTGGAAGACGTCGTCCTTTTGGCCGGTAAACAAAATATTCTACATAAATAATTTTGTGAAACTATGTCAGAACAATGTTAGAGTACAACTGTCTGTGTGTTAGAGCTGTTTTTTTTTTTTCATTATTTAGCAAACCGTCTTGCATGCTGTTAGCTTAGCATCTCGCTAACGCGACAATGGCCTCCTCTGCTCCTCACGGTCCACCAGACCGTCCCAGTTGGAGAAGGAGGACGGGAGCCAAGTCGTGCGGGCGACGCGTCGGTCCCATGGGACGTGGACGTGCCTCCGCGGCCGCCTCAGCGGATGCACGCCGTCCGACCTGAGCTCCCGCGAGCCACGCTCCAGATGCTAACAACATGCTAACTTCCAACACGGTAAGACTCAAAAGTGCTGGTTCTGGTCCGTGTTCAGCTTGGACTGTTTGTTGGCTGTGTGTTATTTTAGTTAAACCTTTTTTTAGCTGGTTAGATCTGATTGAGACAGTTTACACATCTTTTTTGGATTTAAAGCTGTGAAGCCGGTGTGCTGTGAAGCCGGTGTGGCTCGCTCCTTGTATTAATTAAATAATTAATGATATCGGAGTAACTACTTTGTGACAAGTTGTCTGATTCGTCTGCCATGATTTCTTTCTCAAACTCATTTAACTCGACCACTGCCAGTTTGCTCTTGTTCCTTGGTGAAGCTGTGGTAGCTCGTGTTATTGTCCGTATAATTTGCTCTGCTAGTTCGCCATCTTGCCTTCTTCTGCCTTTAGATGTGGTGCGAAAACCGGTTTGCGCAATACTGGGGGCGTGTCTGGGAACTATGTATTGGACACACATCCAAGGCAATGAGGGTTCAGTGTCTTGCCCAGAAACACTTCAACATGTGACTGTTGGTGGAATCAAACCCCCAACTCTTGCATCGGAGGATGACTGCTCTAACTACATGTACTCAGCCACAGCTGCCCTCATAAGTACAATAAATTACCAGTAATAGCAAAACAAACACTGTCTATGTTCTATCAGTGGACGTATAACTTAAACTGTGATGTGTTATTGACTTCTGTTGTTAATAGATACTACAGAATGAGATCGACTGATATATTTGTGTATTATGTTACACAAGGCCATGCAGTGTCTCATTGTAGCACATTAACTAACAAAAGACTGCTTGCTCTAACTAACTTTTCCACTTGTTTAGGTTCATGTAGTTGATCTTTTCTGTTGTTATTCATCATTGTTAGTTTTGGTTCATTAGCAATTGATGGGAATCAGAAAAGAACTGTTTCCTGAACTGCCAGTGACTCCTTTTGTGTTTTCACTGCACTAAAACATAATCTGTGATCTGGTCAGGGAGACGTCTCTTTGCATGCCGCGATGCCTCATCAGTTTGTGGAAAGATTTGGAAACACTTTGTTGTAAAGGACAAAGCATTTTGCAACTGAACTCGTGGCTGTACAGATATTAACACCACACTCAAGACATGAAAACACATCACAGGTGTTCAATGATGGCGGCAGGCCAGGATCACACGTGCACCTTGAAAACCTTTCAAGAAAACAGACCTGAACTCTTCTGACAACTTGAACCATAAATATTTCTTCCCATCTCCTTTCCTTCTTTCTTTCAACACCAAATGCATACCGTACTTTTCGGCCTATAAGTAACAGTTTTTTGCCTAATTTGCATGTCTTGCGACTTATACAGCGAAGCGACATATTTATGGATTTTTCCCCATATTTTTAGACAATTTTTTTGGCTGAGATTTGACCGTTTCCATTCTTTCTGACGGAAAAATAGGTGCAGTACCACTTTCGGCTGCTAGGGTCCATTGAGTGTTCCCAGCTCATGTGTCTGACAGCAGCCTCCTCTGCTCGGACTCACTCTGTCGCAGCACGGCCTCCTGCTCTCTGGAGGTCTGAACTACTGTTACCTCAGGAGTTGGCAGAACTCTTCACCAGCGACACAGAGGATGAAGAATTCAACAGGGTTTGAATAAAAATAAATAAATAAATAGGTGTTTCTGTCATCATTATGGGCGGGTGAGCGTGTAGTAATTTTAAAGCCGCTTTATTTCGTCTGCTTCATTTTGCCATGTTTTAACCGTCAAAGTGCATTTATTAAGAAAAGTTCAGCTGAGACACACTTTTACAATAATGTCAGCAAACAAATATATGTTTTTAGGTGTTTATCTTGTTAAATTTTAAAGAGATGAAGGTTTTTGCTGCGCACGTGCGCAAGTTTGGAAGACCCGACAAGCGAAACTATTTAAATTCAGCGGATTTGACCATTCTGTTAATTTATTAAGGAAACGTTCTGCTGAGACACATCTTTGCTATAATTTTTGGCAAACAAATAATTGTTTTTAAGTGTTTATCTTGTTAAAGTCCTTCCGCACACGCTCCTGTGGCCATTTCGCAGCCAATCCATTTTTGGCAAAACACCGGCCCACATTTCCGGGTTGTCAGCGGTGACGCGTAACATACACGACGCGTCAGCGATGACGCATAATAGATGTGACGTATATGGCGGTGCGACATGTTTATGGATTTTTCCACTTTATTGGACATAATTGGACTGATGCGACATATACGGCGGTGCAACTTTTAAGGCGGAAAGTACGGTATATAGTCTCACTTTAACCACAACTTTGTCTTTTCTAGCAGCTTCTTTCACATTAAATCAGAGATTAAGTTATATTTGGTCAAACTAAACTTAGCACTTTGTCAGAATACTTTTTAAGCTACATCCATCCATCCATTATCTTTTACCCGCTTCTTCCATTTTGGGTCACGGGCTCACTGGTGCCCATGTCCAGCAATCAATGTGCGAAGGGCAGGGTACACCCTGGACGGGTCGCAAGTCAATCACAGGGACACATATAGAGACAAACAACCATTCACTCTCTCACTCACACCTAGGGACAATTTAGAGTTACCAATCAGTCTAACATACTGTACATGTTTTTGGTCTGTGGGAGGAAACCAAAGTACCTGGAGAAAACCCACGCATGCACGGGGAGAACATGCAAATTCCACGCAGAAAGGCTCCTGGACCGGGATTTGAACCAGGGACCTGCTCGCTGAGAGGCAGCAGCTCTACCAGCTGTGCCACTGTGCTGTCCATTTTGGTACTAATTCATCCTGATGGTATGAGCAGTTTCAGATTTGTCTTGCAAGTTGGGTCTAGTGGATCTGAATCCAGTTTTGAGCCTATCTAATAGAATAGATCTTTATTGTCACTGCAAAAAATATATATATTTTTTATAGAAACAACTAAAGACTAAGAAATGCAATTTGGCATTCTCCCAATCAGAATTTCTTGATGTCATCTGAAACCTCAGACCACATCTGGATAAAATAGGCCGCTACCTCATTGTATCTGAAAGGGTTCGCATCTCCTGGCTAAAGCTGAGTGTTTATATACCCAATAAACTTTAGGAAAGCAACTTCTCACCTAAACATTTTTACAGTTGTAAAAATATCCAGAGTGGTGAAGAGGGGGTCTCAGGTCTTATCCACATACAAAACAGATTCTCTAAAATTATTTCTTTTGGTTTGTTTTCCAGAAATGTCCTATCCACAAAGAAAGACAAAAACACTGTATAACTATGCCAGGCCTGCATGAGGTGCTGTAACTTGCCACACAAATACACCTAAAACAGGAAACGAGGCATTGAGTGCAAGGCAAAATGTTCACGCAGCAGAAGATAAAAAAATAAAGACGACGCCCTTTGGTTGTATGTTCAGAGTCAGAATTTCTTTATTTGTCATTCGCACCACATGTTATACATGTGATGGAACAAAATTGTGTAAACAGGGTCCCAGTTACATCCAGTACCATACCATACCATACCAGCTTTATTTATAGAGCACTTTAAACACCTACAGGACCAAAGTGCTGTACACACAACAAAACAATCACAATCAGGTAATAAAAAAGATTAAAATAATTAAGAGTCACATAATAAAAGTTTCCTAACTCTCCGGGTCGGGGAGGAGGTCCTGCCCCAAGTGGAGGAGTTTAAGTATCTCGGGGTCTTGTTCACGAATGAGGGAAAACTGGAGCGTGAGATCGATAGGCGGATAGGTGCAGCGTCCGCAGTGAAGCGGGCGCTGTACCGGTCTGTCGTGGTGAAGAGAGAGCTGAGTCAAAAGGCAAAGCTCTCAATTTACCGATCGATCTACGTTCCCACCCTCATCTATGGTCATGAGCTTTGGGTTGTGACCGAAAGAACGAGATCTCGGATACAAGCGGCTGAAATGAGTTTTCTCCGCAGGGTGTCTGGACTCTCCCTTAGAGATAGGGTGAGAAGCTCAGTCATCCGGGAGGGACTCGGAGTAGAGCCGCTGCTTCTCCACATCGAGAGGAGCCAGTTGAGGTGGCTCGGGCATCTGGTTAGGATGCCTCCTGGACGCCTCCCTGGTGAGGTGTTCCGGGCATGTCCCACCGGGAGGAGACCCAGAGGAAGACCCAGGACGCGCTGGAGGGACTATGTTTCTCGGCTGGCCTGGGAACGCCTTGGGATTCCCCCGGAGGAGCTGCTCCAAGTGGCTGGGGAGAGGGAAGTCTGGGCCTCCCTACTTAGGCTGCTACCCCCGCGACCCGACCCCGGATAAGCGGAAGAAGATGGATGGATGGATGGATGGATGGATGGATAATAAAAGTTGAGGAATCATACACTCAGATAATACAAGCGACTAAAATTATTAAAAGTCAACATCTCAGATGGTGTCATAGGCCAGGGAGAAGAGATAGGTTTTTAGAAGAGATTTAAAAACAGACAGGGAAGAGGCCTGTCTGATGTTCATTGAAGGTTGTTCCACGGTTTAGGAGCTGCCACAGCAAAAGCACGTCTCCTCTGAGCTTGCGTTTTGTCTTTGGGACACTCAGGAGCAGCTGATCACATGACCTGAGGGATCGAGAGGGTGTGTATGGCTGCAGCAACTCAGACAGATAGGGCGGGGCAAGACCATTAAGCGCTTTAAAAGCAAATAAAATAATTTTAAAATGAATCCTGGAATGTACAGGCAGCCAGTGCAGGGAGGCTAAAACAGGAGAAATGTGGTCAAACTTTCGTGTGCCAGTTAAAAGTCGTGCAGCAGCGTTCTGTACCCTCTGAAGCTGAGAGATACATGAATCACTGATTCCTATATAGAGTGTGTTACAGTAGTCCAGCCGAGTGGTGACAAAGGCGTGAACTACTGTTTCAAAATGCTGCTTGGAAAGAATTGGCTTCACCTTAGCCAGCTGCCTCAGATGGAAAAAACTAGTTTTAACAACTGCTCTGATGTGGTTTTCTAATTTTAGTCCGGCATCGATCTTGACCCCCAGGTTTGTAACAATAGGTCTGATGTATTGAGCCAAGGAACCAACATTGACATTGGGAGTCTCAGTGGAGCTTCCAAAAACCATCACCTCAGTCTTCCCCTCATTAAACTTTAAGAAGTTCACAGCCATCCAGGCTTTGATGTCCTCCAGACATGAAAACAGAGGGGCCAGAGAGTTGGAGTCCTTTTTCTGAAGCGGGACATAAATCTGCGTATCATCTGCATAACAATGAAAGGAGATCCCATATTTTCTAAGAATGGAGCCAAGAGGGAGCAGGTACAGGGTGAAGAGGAGGGGGCCTAAGACTGAGCCCTGAGGAACCCCACAGAAGAGGAGCAGAGGAGGACACGTGGTCACCAAGGCGGACACAGAAAGTACGCTTGGCTAAGTAGGACCTAAACCAGTTCAGTGCTGCAATAATAAAATATAAAAGAAAAACAGGAATTAGATCCAAGATATGAACTAAGAAATACATCAACTAAAAATAGGCTAAGCACTAATAGCATAAAAACAATGCAGTAAACAGCAGCACAAATGTCAGACTCGAGGCGGAGCTATGACATCATCATTTTCCAAAGATTGACCACGGGTGCTGTTTTAGCACTTTAAAGTATAAAATAAATATCATTATTATTGTTGTTCTTAAATAATTAGGTTCCTACAACACAGTTTCCATGTGGACAATAGGCTAAAACAATAAAAAAAATAAAAATAAACCACTGCTCTCCCTCAAGTGCGGGACGTCTCCTCTTGGTCTCCGCTTTGCTTTGCTTTGCTTTGTCTGTGAAACTGTCTGAGAGCCTCTCTTCTACAAAATCTTCTGAATCATAACTATGGACTTCAATTTGGTCAGTTGGTCTCTCAACACAACTGATAACATTTCTTCAACAAGAAGACAGGCTGTAGGTGAGCCGATTTGCCCTGTTGGCATGCACACAGCTGGATATCTCATCGACTTGGAAGACTTGATGATGTGTCTATCTCTGCTGTCATCTGTGGATCTTAAGGACGCATATTTAATTGGATTTATGATAACTGGTTCCTGCTTTTTGGATTCGGCTGGTTCCTGGTCTATCAACACAAAAGGAATACGGCAGCTAATCTGGACCTGGTCAGGCTGCCTGCCTTACATGATGGCTTGGTTCATGTCTCGAGAAACCAGACTTTTGGCTGAATGGATTACATCTTGGGGATTTTCTGAGACAGGTTCCATTGGTACGGTCATTTTTAATTTGGACATTTCTGAAGCGAGTGGACCGACACAGACTGAAGGTAGATGTCATTAAAGTTCTGCCTGTCTCCAAAAACAGTCGTGTTTATCTGACATTTGGCTCCCCGACTGGCCTTGATAGGCCATCTTATCTCAACACGCCTGTGATGTTTTGTAAACTTGACGCTCTCGCCCTCCCAAATCTGCTACTCCATGGACGTCAGTGGAGCCCAGCTGAATAAACATTCTGTCATCATTTCAGAACTCTGGCTTCGTTTCTGGCTGTGGTCGGCAGCCCTCCCCTGCCCCAGAGTACCCGCCTTTGAGTCTCCCCTCCCCCTTCTGCGTAATGTCGGCGTCATTATGTGCTTGTGTGCGAGACTTTTTTTCATTATCACATTTTTGATCTGCATGCAGAAATCAAAAATATGTTAGGATTTTTTTTGTCTCCAAACCCTATGTGTCATTTTTCACCACTTTTATTGTCTGTCCAACAGATCTCACTTGTGAATGAGTCTTCGAGGCTCAATGTGATTTATCTGTTTAAACAAAGGTTGAATGAATGAAAAAAAAAACATCTGCATACTAACAAAACACCTTACTCGCATGGATAGCCCCTTGACTTCCAGAATTTGGACTTGGGAGGCAAATGGAGCATAATATGATGTCAAACCATAACATTTTACTAACACTGACCCGGTTAACAAAACACTTGATGAAGTCATGGTGGTGAGTAAAGTTCTAACAGGAAATGACAAACAAGCGCCTAAGAGCTGGAAATAAACAAGTCTTTTGGTTTTAATCAAAACAACTTTTTTCATCATCACTTTTGTGCTGCATGAACTTACTCTACAGCTTCCTCTGCATAAACTACAAACAGAGCAGCTCCGTGTGCATCAATAACTGATGAACGTGTTCTCAGTAAAACAACAATTTGAGAACATGATATTTGGAGAACCTAAAAAAGCTAAGTCTGGTCCTCTGGACATTCAAAAAACAAAAAAACAAAACAAAGCAAAAAATTGTAGAAACGTTTCGTCTTTCGTCCGAAAGACTTCCTCAGTCTGAGGTGCTGGGTTCAGCTCAGTCTTATAAATAGCACCCTCTCACAGTGTTACACAACCAGTTGGCTGATGACAGCCTGAAACCAGCTGCTCACATGATCAAGGAGGACCATCAGCCTAACAATGGATCGTTAGCACCCTGATGGTTGTTTGCTATTCACAGAGGGCTGAGTGATACCAGCAATCACAGCATTGTAGGAGGGGGACAGTTGAACTCGGAGGCCTCCACCCCTGTTTAATGATGGGCGGTTTCTTTTCACAAAGATGGCCTCCTTTACTCCTCTCTCAAACCATCGTTCCTCTCTATCAAGGATGTGAACATCTTCATCCCTGAAAGAGTGACCGCTGGCCTGGAGATGAGTGTAGACTGCAGAGTCCTGACCTGATGATGTTGATCTTCTGTGCTGGGCCATCCTTTTGGCCAGTGGCTGTTTAGTTTCCCCGATATAAGACTGATCACAGCCCTCCTGACACTGAACAGCATACACAATGTTACTCTGTTTTTGCCGGGGGACTGGATCTTTGGGATGAACCAGTTTTTGCCGTAATGTATTTTGAGGTTTAAAAGCCACTGGGACGTTGTGTTTAGAAAATAAACGTCTCAATGTCTCTGAAACCCCTGCAACATATGGAATGGCCACTGGTCTGGGTCTGGGTTCCTTCTTTTCACCTGATGGCTGGCTGGAGTCCTGTTTGGGTTTCTTCTCTGCTTTCAGGAAGGCCCAGTTAGGATATCCACATTTCTCTAGAGCCTGTTTTGTGTGTGATTTCTCCTTCTGTCTGGCTGCTGAGTTAGTGGGGACGCTGTCTGCTCTGTGGTACAGAGTCCTGATGACTCCTAACTTGTGCTCCAGAGGGTGATGGGAGTCAAACTGTAAATACTGGTCTGTGTGGGTGGGTTTGCGGTACACCTCAGTTTGCAAATTTCCTCTATCAGAAACAGAGACCTCACAGTCCAAGAAAGCCAACCTGCCATTTCTTACATCTTCTCGTGTGAACTTGATATATTTATCCACAGAGTTGATGTGATCAGTGAAATGTTGGACTTCCTGAGATTTAATTTTAACCCAGGTGTCATCAACATACCTGAACCAATGACTTGGTGGTCTCCCCGTAAAGGATGTCAAGGCTCTCTTTTCTACCTCCTCCATGTACAGGTTGGCAACAATAGGAGAAACTGGAGACCCCATAGCACATCCATGTTTCTGCCTATAATATTGCTCCCCATATGTGAAGTAGGTTGACTGCAGGCACAGTTTCAAGAGTTGACACAGTTGCTCTGTGGAAAGCGTGGTTCTGCTGTTCAGAGTGGTGTCTGATTTTAACCTTAAACAGACCACCTCTACTGCTTCATCAACAGGAATGCACGTAAAGAGTGATGTAACATCAAAAGAGACCATTGTTTCATCAGTCTCCATGATGACATCCCTCACCTTATCCACAAAGTCCATGGTGTTCTGTATGTGGTGTTCTGAGCTGCCAACTAAAGGGATGAGTACAGATGCCAGATATTTGGAAACATTGTAAGTGACAGAGTTAATCATGCTAACAATTGGTCTTAAAGGTACACCTTGTTTGTGGATTTTGGGTAAACCATACAGACTTGGCGTGGCCTCCCCTGGGTACAGTCTGTGGTACAGAATATTGTCAATAGCCTTGTCCTGCTTCAAAATTTTCAGGCAATCTATCAACTTCTTCTTGTAACCACTTCCTGGATCTCTTTTCAGCGGTTCATAAGTGGTTAAGTCACTAAGGAGTGACATAACTTTCTCATGATAGTCTTTCTGGTTCAAAATCACTGTGCACCTTCCTTTGTCTGCTGGGAGAATTATGATGTTTTTGTCCTTGCTAAGCGTAGTGAGTGCATCCCTCTCTTCTCTACTGATGTTGGAAGGTGGTGGTTTAGCATTACTGAGACAGGCTGAAACTTTGACTCTGAGTTGTTCTGCTTCAAAGTCTTTAATTTTGTTGTTACGGATGGCTGACTCAGTGGCTGTGATCATCTCCACCAGTGGAATTCTACTTGGTGCCACTGCAAAGTAGAATTCCAAGTAGAATTCCACTGGTGGAGATGATCACAGCCACTGAGTCAGCCATCCGTAACAACAAAATTAAAGACTTTGAAGCAGAACAACTCAGAGTCAAAGTTTCAGCCTGTCTCAGTAATGCTAAACCACCACCTTCCAACATCAGTAGAGAAGAGAGGGATGCACTCACACGCTTAGCAAGGACAAAAACA